>JAOXJP010000015.1:8608510-8620809 GCA_025762735.1 Platanus orientalis | reverse complement strand
TTTATACAAGGTCTTCTATAGTCTGATTCTAAGATGTAAGTTATCTACAAAAAATCTTATGTATGGTAAAATCTAAGGTCCAAAAATTGGCCATACTAATAACAAATGGATTGCATATTGATTTATATGTCATGATTCTTTGTACTTAACATAGCTTTTAGGTTTGTTTGTACTTTCTATAAGTTTATTCACTTTATTTTATTGTAATTGAAATTATTGATTATAGCTTATAGTTATTTACTTTATTATCATTTTTCGCTTCTCGCTTCCAAAGGATTTATTGAGCCTCGCTTCCTGCTTCTCGCTTTTGTATTGCTTTCCGCTTTGGTAACTATGGTGCAAACCATAGGATTTAATTCCATCAAATGTAGAATTAGAATATCTTTATGACTCATATAATGAAATAACTAGCAAATGAACCTATGCATAACACGGGTGAGTAATGTAGTTAATGTTGTACAAGTAATCTACACATAATAAAGCCAAGTGAATACATTAATTAAGATTAAAAAGAAGATATCAAGATTGTATAGCTCTAGCCTTACACCTAGTTCCCACTACACAATAATTTTTCTTGCATCTATTTCTTTTCATTTCACATCACATCCTATCCCAACCCTGCCAGTCCATCATGTATAACTCTAGCCTTACACCTAGGTCTTACCAAACATCAAGCAAACAAAAGCCTCTGAGATGAGATGTGCAGAACCAAAGAAAAACAACCCAAACACACCATCCAAATATTCCCTGTCCACTTCTAAACTCATGGCCATCTGTTAATATGCCTTATGTAGAACTTCCTGCAAGAAATTCAATAGAATTAAATGAATTTGTTCACATTAGATTGGAGTCACTGAATTTGGAGAATCTGCAGACAGTATGCTAGATGAACTGCAAGATAAATGCAGCTTAGAAAAATAAATAAATGGACGTGGATGCGGCAGTCTTTGAGCTGCAAAAATATTGGGGCCATGAAACTCTCAGGTCCAAAGAATGAGAATAAAAAAGATGAACTAAATAGTTGCTCCTCTCATGTCTAAAGAAAGAGAATAAAAAAGATATTGCCTCTCTCCCCTTTTTTGCATTTTTCATTAAAAAAGATTTGGGAGAGAAATTATAGTAGAAAGAAATTTATGAGAAACAAATTAAGAAGAGGCGTCATATCCTTCCCATGGGTTTTATTAGAGAGAAAATACAGGAGAATTAAGTTGATAGGATATAAAGAGTTTGCATTGGAGAGTAAAAGTGACGTATTAAATATATTTAAAGATTTTAATTATGATTAGGGAGGTTTATATGAGATAGAAAGATTTTGGAAGTATCGTATTTAAGAAAATTTAAATATGGAAACAAATGTGTTTGATTAGGGAGAGTTTTTTAAAGAAAATTTAGATATGAAAAGAAATGTGTATGATTGAAGAGAATTTATGGGCATTAAATGAATAATTAGAGCAATATTAAGGAAATAGATGAGAGAAAATTCAGGAGAGTGTGTGTTTTAGGACTTAGGAGTTTATTTTTTGATAGTTTTTAGGGATATTAAAAAATGTCAAGAGAGAATTTAGGAAAGTGTGGGAAAAAGGTAAGATAAAGATATGAGAGAATTTATGAAAGCATGGGAGAAAGATTAGATTTAGGAAGAGAAAGGGATAAGCGTTGGGGACATGGAGGTTTGATGGGTTATCTATTAACAATTTTACAAGGGATGGGCAATCATGTATTATCTCACTATCTTTATCATGCAATCCCTAGCTCGCTAGGAAGACTGTAGGTCTTCCATTCATTAAAAAAAAAAGATTTTAAATGCATGAGAGAGGTGGAATAGGGGAGGTGGGATAGAAAATATAGGGGAGATAGAGAAGGATAGCAAGGGGAGACATAGGAAAGAGGAGGGAGTGTCCACGTGGCATTTCCTCGTTTTCCTGCCTATTGCTTTATTAATATTATCTAGATTATGAACTGGAAATCATGAGTGGAGACAATGGTCATAAGGGATATACTTGCTGTCAATGGTGATTAGCTGCGAACTTTAATGCATCCAACTGTGCTAACGTGTCTGTTCACTTTCGAATTCAATTTTCTTTTCTTTTTCTCTTTTTGGGGATGATCAATATCTTTATTGTTGCGATGAGGCGTTTTAGCATCTTAAAGCATCATGTTTAGCAATTTAGTTCTTGGCTACTTCTTGTTGGCTACCAATTCAGACTTCTTTTTGTTATTGAAAATGCATTAAAGTGTCAGTCTTTCTAAGCAACTTGTAGTAAATCCAACGTCTTAATGGAGCAGAGACTTCTATTTTGAAGTACGACACCTTATGTTGCAAACATCTAGTGTTAACCTTGGGAAATTGCTTATTTCATTATCCCAATTCTTCTAAAGATGTACCATTTTCATCTGGTTGCCTTTTTCAGGTGTGTAATTGCAGAGGTTTTCCTTGAGGGACAACCAGTGTTTGAATTATCCCAGCTACTTGCTTATCGCAGAGGGCAATATGATCCTAGTCAACACCTTGAAAAAGTGGTTTTCTTTTCTTTTGCTTCTAAATTCCCTACAGTTCCAGTGTAATTTTATTCTCACTTGGTTTGTGCTCTTCTTTTTCATGCTTGAAGATCATATTTTCCAGATTTTATGTTTTGTGTGTACAGATCCCAGACTCTGGAATCCGCAAGATGATTCTTCATATGATTCAATTGGACCCTGAGTCACGGCTGTCTGCTGAAAACTACTTGCAGAGCTATGCCACTGTTGTATTTCCTAGCTATTTCTCACCATTTCTTCATAATTTCTTTTCATGCTTGATTCCTCTTGATTCTGATACTAGGGTAAGAAACTTCCACTCACTTGATTCTGTTAGATAGGGTTTTCCAAGGACTGTAATAACTCTTAGCTACATTATCTGATTCTGTTTTAGGTAGCAGTGACACAGAGCGCTTTCCACGAGATACATAAGCATATGATGAGAAATAAGTCAAGTGAGGAGATAGGTTCTGTATCGTGCACGTCTTCCAACGCCTTAAGTGAAGAACCTCTGGAACAGTTGGATAATGCAAAACAATGCCTGAATTTGCCAAAGAGCTCCTCGAGGGAGAGAAGAGAGCCAGATAAAGGCCCACTGAGTGAAAAGTTTCAGCTTCTTGGTGATATCACTTCCCTCCTTAGGGATGTTGAACAAAGTAGTGGCTGTTTAAATTCTAAGCTGATGCTTGAAAATATGCCTATTGCTGCTGTAGGCAGCTCTGATGCAAAACTTCCTCAGAATCTGAAGAACTGTCACAATCAATCTTCAGGCGAGCGACTCCGAACTGTTTATGGATTAAAGGAGAGTGATCACCCCCTTTTTAGAAAGATTCTGAAGAGTGACTTGAATTCATTAATGTCTGAACATGACAGTCAATCAGATACTTTTGGGATGCCTTTCTTTCCAATACCCCAACAGACTATGAGCTGTGAAGGAATGGTCCTGATTGCCTCACTGCTATGTTCGTGCATACGCAGTGTAAAATTGCCACAGCTAAGGAGGGCAGCTGTACTCCTACTGAAGTCTTCTTCCTTGTATATTGATGATGAAGACCGCTTGCAGCGTGTGCTTCCATATGTTATTGTGATGCTTTCTGATCCAGCTGCAATTGTGCGTTGTGCTGCCTTGGAGACTTTGTGTGACATTCTGCCATTAGTCCAAGATTTCCCTCCTAGTGATGCAAAGATTTTTCCAGAATATATCCTTCCAATGCTGTCAATGCTTCCAGATGATCCAGAGGAAAGTGTGCGGATTTGTTATGCCAGCAATATTTCGAAGCTTGCACTAACTGCTCATCGTTTCTTGATTCAATCACTAAGCTTGAGTGAGGCAGGGGTTCTTGAAAAATTGAGTCCATCCCAGAAATCATTGGTTCCATCTGTTGAGGCATCTGAACGGCTGCAGAATAGGGGCTGTGGTGCACAGCTTGCACAGTTGAGGAAGTCAATAGCCGAGGTTGTTCAAGAACTGGTAATGGGTTCAAAGCAAACTCCAAATATCAGGAGAGCACTCCTACAGGACATTGGCTACCTGTGTTACTTTTTTGGTCAGAGGCAGAGCAATGATTTTCTGTTACCCATCCTCCCGGCTTTTCTAAATGATCGAGACGAGCAGCTAAGGGCAGTTTTCTACGGGCAGATTGTGTTTGTCTGCTTTTTCGTGGGTCAGAGAAGTGTTGAAGAGTATCTTTTACCTTATATTGAGCAGGCCTTAGGTGATATGATGGAGGCTGTCATTGTTAATGCATTGGAATGCTTGGCCATGCTCTGCAAAAGTGGTTTCTTGCGGAAGCGGATATTACTTGAAATGATTGACCGTGCTTTCCCATTACTCTGCTATCCCAGTCAGTGGGTAAGAAGGTCGGCTGTCACTTTCATTTCTGCTAGTAGTGAGAGTTTAGGTGCGGTGGACTCCTATGTTTACCTAGCTTCAGTTATACGCCCTTTGCTCCGTAGACAGCCTGCATCTCTAGCTTCGGAGAAGTCTCTCCTTTCATGTCTTAAGCCCCCTGTTTTGAGACAGGTGTTCTACCAAGTTGTAGAAAATGCCAGGAGTTCGGACATGTTAGAGAGACAGAGAAAGATATGGTACAATTCGTCCGCGCATTCAAAGCAAGGGGAAACTGTGGAATTGAATAAGAGAGGAGTGGGAGAATTAACTCCCATTAAGAGCTGGCCTAGCAAGCAACCTGATGTGCAGGGTCACAAACCTACCAGTAGTGCCATACAGCAAGCAGGGCTACCTGATGGTGACGATGGTGAATCTAAGTTGAGGGCTACTGGAAGTTTTATGCCAAATGTTTCTAGTGCAATGGAAATTCGAGATCCTCTAAGCTCAGAGAAGTTGCAGTTTTCTGCCTTTATTTCACCACATGGCAGTGGTGGAAACAGTTTTATTTGTGATGGATCTTCGGAAGGCATACCTTTGTACTCCTTTAGCATGGACAAGCGAGCAACAGGAGTTGCTTCCGGAGGATCTGATTCTTCATCACAGTGGAACACCCTAGGAATTGGTTCATCATCTATGCCTTGGATAGACCCTGTTAATAAATCATTTAGCTTGGCTAGCTCAGTTGCAGCACCTAAGCTTGTTTCGGGGTCCTTCAGCATTAGTAATGGCTCGAAACAGTTTTACAAAGTTTTACGGGAAGAAGGCGGAGAGAATGACCAAACTACCTATATCAGCAACAAGTTTCAAGACATGGCTATATCTGGCATGATAAAAGGAAGTTCATCTATAACTGTGGAAGATGTCCCCTCACCAACTGATGCAACAGGATTGCCATCTTTTGCCCGAGCTTCATCAGTCCCAGACACAGGTTGGAGGCCACGTGGGGTGTTGGTGGCACATCTCCAGGAGCACCGTTCTGCCGTCAATGACATCGCCATTTCAACTGATCATAGCTTTTTTGTGAGTGCATCTGATGATTCTACTGTTAAGGTATGGGATACAAGGAAGTTGGAGAAGGACATCTCTTTTAGGTCAAGGCTTACATACCCTCTAGATGGAAGCCGGGCACTGTGTGCCGCAATGCTCCGGGGGTCTGCGCAAGTTGTTGTTGGAGCATGTGATGGAACAATACATATGTTCTCTGTTGATTACATTTCCAGAGGGTTGGGCAATGTTGTTGAGAAGTACTCGGGTATTGCAGACATCAAAAAGAGGGAGGTTGGGGAAGGAGCTATTCTCAGCCTGTTGAACTACACTACAGAGGGATGTGCCAGTCAGTCAATTATGTACAGCACCCAGGGTTGTGGGATCCATCTTTGGGATACAAGAACAAATTCAACGGCATGGACATTGAAAGCAGTTCCTGAGGAGGGCTACGTGTCTTCCCTGGTGACAGGTCCTTGTGGAAATTGGTTTGTGTCAGGGTCTTCAAGGGGTGTGCTTACTCTTTGGGATCTGAGGTTCCTTGTGCCTGTTAACTCATGGCAGTATTCTCTGGTGTGCCCCATAGAGAAACTGTGTCTACTTATCCCTCCTCCGAATGCCTCCATATCTTCTACAGCAAGACCCCTGGTGTATGTAGCTGCCGGTTGTAACGAAGTTTCCCTCTGGAATGCAGAGAATGGGAGCTGCCACCAGGTACTTTGACAAATAGTTTTTTCTCCCCTCTATTTTCTGACTTGAGCTCTTAACCTAGTTAAACCATTTTTTGTCTTTCTACTGTTGTTTGCAGGTTTTGAGACTGGCAAGCATTGACTGTGATGCCGAACTCTCTGATCTGCCTTGGGCATTAGCCAGGCCTTCCAGCAAGTCCAGTTCTAAACAAGATTTGAGACGTAATGTCAATCTAAAGTACCGAGTTGATGAGTTGAACGAACCTCCTCCACGTCTTCCCGGTATTCGCTCATTGCTCCCCTTACCTGGAGGAGATCTATTAACTGGGGGAACTGACTTGAAGATACGTCGCTGGGACCATTGCAGGTTTTGGTCCGACTTTCTTTTCCTATTCTTGGGTTTCTTATTGTAGGTTCATTGATCTGATCAACTCTAGATCATCCCTGTTTTGCAGCCCTGATCGTAGTTACAGTGTTTGCGGGCCATCACTTAAGGGAATGGCAAATGATGAGCTCTATGAAATCAGATCTAGTTTTGGGGTGCAAGTAGTGCAGGTATGGGAAATAATTGTGGCAGATTTATCAAAGGGGCTATGCTTGCTTTTATTTTAATTTTCTCTTGGTGGAAATGTAGGACCTGTGATATCAGATCTCAGCCCTACTATTCAGTCCTTATACCCATGGACCAGCTACTTGTTTTCAAACTCGATTTCTTGACACAATCAATCAGGTGCCCAAGCTTGAGTTTGAGGGGGTAGAGACATTGTCCAATTGGTTGATATTATTATATGAAGAACTTCAATGGAAAAGGGTGTGACACATGAACTTGGGGTGGGATGCCAGAAACATGCCTTCTGAAATAAATTACTATCCAATCCTGCGCAAATCGGTCCTTGTCAAAGGAGCTTTCACATGTTACTGGACTTTTGAGTCCATTAAACACCCCTTTTCTGGGATACTCTTGTTGAAGGGTTAGCCATGTTTTAAAATACATTCAATAGCAAACCATTTCTCTTCACAGATACCCACATCACACTCCTCTTTTATCACATTAGGATTATTACTGGTATGGATGTTGTGTGACAAGGTTTTTGTGTTTTTATTTATCAGCTGGGAAACTTTACCAAAACAAAAAAATCAGCTGGAAACTATTGTTAGAAAATTTTCATATGTTGCTTAAACTCTGCAACCATGTTCACAAGCTGTCTTGATAGTGAATGAAAGAAGCAATGAATTTTGCAAGACTAAATAGTTGGTTTTCTGACTGGAAAACAGGAGACAAGCAGGCGGCCTCCAGCAACCAAGTTGACATCAAAAGCGCTCCTTGCTGCTGCTGCTACTGATTCTGCAGGTTGCCACCGTGATTCAATACTCTCTCTGGCTTCTGTCAAGTTAAACCAGAGGCTCTTGATATCAAGCAGTAGAGATGGTGCCATGAAGGTGTGGAAGTAAAAGGACCTGCAAGTATGAATCATATGGAAGGCTGTATATATGTAGTTCAGCTGTTAGTAAGTTGTAAATTATGGTCCGAGGTGAATATATACTTCTCTTGAAGATGATGATGGGTTCGTACTATCACACTTTCCCAAGTTGTATAGCAGGTTAGGGTGAAAGGGCAGATCAGAAATTCAAAAGCAAACATTTTTTAATCAAATATTGCTTTTTATATCCATTTGAAGATTCTCAGTTAATTCACTTCGAGCTGGGATTAGGTACAACTAACTTAGAAAGTGCCTAAAGTTGGCATGACATTAGGGCTGATACATCAGTGCCAAAAAAGTGATATACACTTTTGGGGGGATGTTTTTCACTTTTTGGCACCGATGTGTCAGCCCTGATGTCATTCCAACTTTAGCCACTCTCAAAAAGTTGTTGTATCTAATCCTCAGGGATTCACTTCGGGCTGTTATGTGTCATGTTTTGGGGCATTGTTTAAAAACCTCGCCCAGGCAGGTTGGTCAGAGCAGACGATGAACTGGTCCCTATATGGGCTTATCTACTTGATTTTTGTGCTAGACTTGCATAAAATTCAAACTTTTGTGAGAGAATGTTCAGCTGACTTCGGTAGCCAACCCCCTAAAATTTCGTTATCCTTTGGACACAGGGTTGTGTGGTTGTTCCTTTTACTTGCAGTATAGTGGCCCAAAAAAAAAAACAAAAAAACAAACAGAACGTAGTACTCTCATTGTTCGTCAGGGAAGCAGTCTAACAAATGGGATTTGTTTGGAGAGATTTATGAGATAATCCATTGCAATCCTATACATGAAGCTGTAGTCTGCTTTATAGTCAACTATATCAAGGGTTTCGGAAGTTTGATTAAGGTCCACTATTGCCACCTAACGTGAAGTTCGTTAAGTTTTTATTGAGTTTCATATTTTTTTCTTTTTTATATGATTGTGTGGGGGAGAAAATTGAAACTTTGGGGGTTATAATACTGGGGAGTCGGCTGGGTTAACCAACTTGGCAATTCCACATTTCCACCTAGCACTTGTCAAACTTGTATGTTGGGATACGGAAAGGATCTTCTCCTGCCGAGTTGTGACCTGTCAAGGACCTGCCGGATTGTTCATGTGACACCTCGTCAAAAACGTAAGAGTTAAAAAACCAAGATTTCATTTACCATGGTTAGCTTTCTACAGGCCCAGGTTAAAAAACCCTTTTAACATTTACATTTCACCCGAACAAAACAAAACAAAACCCTGTTCCAACCGCCGGCAATTTCATTTTTGGCACCGGCGAGGCTATGCAATCCGTACACCGGACACCGGCGTCTATGGAAGAGATGCAAAAAGGGTTTCCGTCGACGGCTCAGATCTATCAGGGTACACACCTCTGTCTCTCTTGTCTCTCCATCCCGGCTCAGATCTGCAAGTTACACACCTCTCTCACTCTCATATCTTCTCCGTTGCCGGCTCAGATCTGTAGTGTTTCTCTTTCTAGAAGTAGAACTAAAAGAATGAGGGAGTTGCTTGAATCCCTGACATGCCTCTCGAATCGGAGCTTGGGTTTCGATCTTCGAAGCAAAGCCTTGAATCCCTCTTTTGTATTTTTGATGTGTTTTTATTTTTTGTATCTTTTTTATTTGTGACGTTTACGACTTGAGGATTGCTTCAAGATGCAGCTTAAGGAAGCATTAAAGGCTTCTCCCTCACACTCGAGACTTGCCTAATAGTTGGGCTTGTGTGCTTCCTAAATAATCAATAGGGTTTTTGTTACAAATTAGAACTTCTATAATTGATGTTGAAGGTTTCTGGAGCCACTTTATTGCCATTCAGTCTTCCCCCAATTTCTGGATTTTTTATTGAAATTAAATTCATGTTTTCAATTTACCTTCTTCCTTATACATATTGGTAGTTTGCTTCCCTAGTATCAATTAGGACTACAGAGTTTTCTTTTTCTTTTCCTTTTTATCAAACCCATTTTATCATTAGGTTTTAATAGGGATTATTTATTGAAGTGTTGGAGATTTTAATAGTTTTGTTGAAACATATGATTATGCCTACTATTAAGGCTAGATGGTCCTAGACCTTGAAATTACTTATCTCTTATGTTGACTTCCAACAGTTTTGGTTGTTTGGGTTCCCTTAGTTGTGGGCATAATTTGCCCTTCTATATGCAATTATACATCTAATGAAAACATACTTGATATATGCCTTTTAAAAAACCATACTAAATATTTTTTTGGTGCAGGAAAATGTACTCTTCAAGCAGCACAACTTGTGTTTGGCACATGTGGCATGTGGGAGTGGACCATGCGTAATAATAAAATCCAAGACTTCCCAAAATCCAGGCAGATACTTCTACTCATGTTCTAGAGTGGTGTGAAGTGGAAGTCATAACAGATTCGACTAATGAAAATGAGAGTCAAGATCTTTCAAGATCGAGGTTACCATTGCCATGATTCAGGCAAAAGTAGAAGCCCTTGCTGCTAATATATGTCAAAAACTCTTAGTGGGTTTGATAGTTGTATTACTTATTGTAAAACTATTTGAGGGGGATTATTGAGAATGAACAAGTGCTGAAGGCCAAAGAACTGGAATAGGATGATCTTACTTGAAAATCTTTTTATCTCGAGCACTCAAGTTTTGTGTTTGTATGTACTAATTGCATTGTGATTAGCTAGATTTTTCTTGCACTCTCTTACAGACCCTTTATTTTTTAGCTAATGTTATTGATTTGGGTTTAACTGAGGTGAAGTAAATTTTATGGGAAATGTGAATGAAGCTTATGAGTAATTTTATTTTCAATAAAAACCCATTGTGAAGCAATGTTGTAGTGTTCAGAATCGATATTTTGACACATGTTGAGTTTCTAATCATATATGGATTAAGACCACTGGTTGCAAAATTGAGTGAGAATGCTTTTCTATGTAAAACTTTAAAAGTTTAAGAAAGTGATGATAAGTATATGGCTAGGATGGGTGCAAGGCGTAACAGAGCAAGTGCTGTGAAAAGGGCCTCGAGCCTTTGAGCATTCGAGAAAGGGATCAAAAGGCTCAATTAAAATAAAAAGCAAAGAAACAGGACGAAACTGCTTATAAATGAAACCAGGTAAAATAAATAAATGTTTGGTTACGAACAATTTGACCGGTGCAAAAATAAAATTTCATCTTCATGGGTTGATCACATTGTGAGTCTTTTATGGGTAGTCAATTACAAACTGCGTTGTTGCCACTGGCGAAATGCTCTTAAGACTAAAACTGGATTTATGTACAGAAAATTGCTTTGGAGTTCATCCAAATGGCTCTGAAATGAGCAAACCTCAATCGAATCTTTCCCATGCTACATAAGTGAAGTTAGGTTGTTGGTTTTCAAATAGTTTCTTTACGTTTAGGCTTGCATACTTGATCAGGACCAAACAAGAAGCAACACTATAGCTAGTCATTCTTTGTCCAAATGTCACTCTCCCAAAAACCATGACCACCTTGAATTAATCTGGTTTTTTTCTAATGGAATTGTAGCAAGTTGCTTGTATGTCAATTAGTTGTATAGCTATGATAGTAGTAGGTTAGCATTGATCAAGAAACATGTACCTTTTAAAGATAAGAACCTGCAAATGTTAGGGTAATGACAGCAGGAAAAAAAGAAAGAAGAGTATAGTATATTGAATGTTGTTTGATTTTTTTATCATAAAATTCTGATGATTGCTGCCCATAACAACTAGATTTCATTTTTTTGGGATTATGTAAAGGTAATTAAATTATCAAAGACTCGATGTACACAAAGCTTGTATAATGAGTACATCCAATCAAACTAGACCAAGCTTTACAAAAATTAAAGGTTTTCCACTCAAATGCTGTCCTGATTCGGTAATATACTGAGGCCCAATGCATTGGCAACCATTTTGACTTTGCTTTCTACTACCTCCAATGTCCTTAATTGTCTCTTTCTTTTGATGAATATGTCTAGTCTTTGATTTATAAAAAAAAAAAAAAAACTTGATATTCGTTCCATTAAATTCTCCATATGCATTGGCAACCAATTGACCAACCGTGCTATTCCTTTCTTTGGATCAGACAACCCCACTATGCTGTTAAACAACAGAACCATACAAATAACCCCCAAAGGCGTTAATTACTCGCCTTCAAAATACAATACATCCCCAAACAAAAAATGCAAGTCCAGTGTCTCAAACAATCTCTCACTTTCTTTCTTCAAGGTGTAAAACACTAGTCCTCTCTGTAATAAGGGAAAAAAAAAAATTACAAAACAGGAGTCAAAATCTTGACAGTGGTTTGGTCAATTGATCAAGAACACAAATAGGATTTGCAATACCGAAAAGTATGTTGCTACAATTTGTTGCAACATTAACATTTCCAAACTCTTTTTAGCATTGAGAGGTTCAGTTGCATTACCTATAACATTGACATTACCAAACTCGTTTTTAAATGGAGTGAGTCAGCTAAAAAAGAGTGCTGAATTCGGTGGATCTTTTTAATATTGAGAGGTTCAGTAGTATTATTACCTATGAAAACAAAACAGAGGCTGTTGTATGTTGCAACATGTTATCTCAACATAAATCAGATTTAGATAAAATAAAATAAAAATCCTTGCAGAATTGCACACGCAGGCTTACCACCCAAGGTGTCACCCTTAGGCAGCTTCCATTTTGACAATCAATCATTTTTACTGTATGGTCACCATTGAAGCACAGAAACAGCATAAGCTAGTGAACATAAATACAAGAGGCTATAAGTAGACACACACCATATTGGGGGG
>JAOXJP010000015.1:8580549-8604330 GCA_025762735.1 Platanus orientalis | reverse complement strand
CCTAGTCAACTCATCCATAACTAAAACAAAAAGGTATGGACTCAATGTTGACCCTTGGTGCAACCCTACTGTGATCACAAACTCATTTGTCTCTCCCCCCGTTGTCCTAACACTAGCTATTGCTCCATCATACATATCCTTAACTATGTCAAAATATCTACTTGGGACCCCTTTTTTATCCAAAACCCAAATGATCTCTCTTGGTACTCTATCATATGCCTTTTCTAGGTCAATAAAGACCATGTGAAGATCTGGATGAGGTATCTCATATTGAGGTAAAATTGTGGTGTTCTTGAATTTCTCATGTCTCTGTTTTTTATACATGTGGCTAATCTTTTTAAGTTGTGGCTATCAATCTTTTTGTCAGTTCCTTCAGGCATATCTAGCATAGTATGTTTATCGATTGATTAATTCTGTGGGAAATCATGAAATGATATGAAGAGAATATGTTCAAATATGTTGGCAAGTTCATCAATGATAAGTATATCAGTTTAGTCTTATAATACAGCGGCTAGGGTTCAAATTTGGTGTTACTTGGTATGCAACTTAGTGGTATTCTCCTCCCCTCGTGAGTCGTGAACCAAAATGGAAATGTTCTTGCTTTCATCACAAGCCCTAGTTGTACTTCAGTAATAATAGATAATAACTGTATTTAACTTTACTAACTTTAAGAGATCCGAAGGTCCTCAACCTTGACTCATCTGGTTTTGATGCCAAATTGCAAGTCAAGAGTCTTGTTTCAATTCTGAGTTCTCTCTCCTGCAGTTCTTCTGCAGGAGTAGCTCAAGATGTTGCGTGCAAATTTAGGTTCTAGAAGAAATTGTGGTTTTGTTAAAATTATTATTATTTTTTTTAAAATTATATGTGTTAATTGAAACAACAACACGGACCATGGGGCTATAGTTCTCCACAAAGAGACAACCAGCCACTGATAAATGATTGTATGATTTCTTTTTCATCTCTTAATTTAATATTTCCATTTAACAATGGGAATATAGCAGGTATTTCATCTCCTGAATGCTTGCATGCCATCCCAATTCTAACTTGTCGTGCCCTGACAGCCTTACTTGGGTTCTGCTTGTATGTGAGGTGTCAGGGCAGAAAATCAAAACTGAGAACCTCAGCAGCTTCTCCATTTCCCCAATATTCTCAGCCACGGTTTAAAGTTCATTATGAATATTTGGGAATGGCTTGCTGGTGCTTGAGACAGATAATATGCACATTGGGAATAATGCTTTATTGTAGTCCCTTGTTTCTGGTGCATGTTATTGAAGTAACCTCTGTTATTAATTTGTATTGTATTAACTGGTGACCAGTACACTGAATGGACTATATAATACATCTTCATCAAAAAATAAAATAATACATCACTATTTCTTAATTTTTGAATGGTGGAATAATGTCAGCAGGATTCTGATATGCACTAATCAAGCTTTGTTTGTCGTATTATGGGCATCTATTATCTTCTGGTTAGGTAGAGCATATGTTTATTTTGTTGATTAATTGATGCACAGGATTTGGACATCTCCAATGGGTCTGTATTGTACAATGTTGATGAGCCAACTGTTCGAAGCCTTAATGGATGCAGGGTTGCTGATCAAATTCTTCGACTTGTTCCAAATATAGAGGTGAACATATGAATGGCTTGACCTTGGATTGTCAGTTTTGTGGAATACTCTGATCCTTATCTAACCCTCTTTCTGGGTGTTTTGTAGCATTTCTGTACAACACTCAGATGTTTAAAGTTCTGGGCCAAAAGACGTGGTGTTTATTCAAATGTAAGATTGATTTCTTTGGGGGTTATTGTTCTCGTCTCTGGAACTTTAGCTTCACACTGCAATTTTCATGTTGTTTTCCTCTCTTATATGTTATGAACAGGTTACTGGATTTCTTGGTGGTGTGAATTGGGCGCTTTTAGTTGCTCGGGTATGCCAACTTTATCCTAATGCAATTCCCAGTATGCTGGTATCCCGGTTTTTCAGAGTTTATACACAGTGGCGTTGGCCAAACCCTGTGATGCTGTGTTCAATAGAAGAGGATGAACTTGGGTTTTCCGTATGGGATCCTCGAAAAAACTTTCAAGACCGAACTCATCATATGCCGATCATCACACCTGCATACCCTTGCATGAACTCCAGCTACAATGTCTCAACAAGTACCCTCCGAGTTATGATGGAACAATTCCAGATCGGTAACAAGATCTGTGAGGTATGTGCATAATTTTTTCTGCTCTTTGGTTGTCTCCACATGATTACTTATGCTCTTTTCTCTCTGGTTTTCTCTGCATCTAGGAAATTGAGCTGAGTAAAGCTCAGTGGGGCGCTCTGTTTGAGCGGTATCTTTTCTTCGAAACATATAAAAACTATCTTCAGGTTGACATAGTGGCAACGGATGCTGATGATTTGCGTACTTGGAAAGGCTGGGTGGAGTCCAGGCTTAGGCAACTTACTCTGAAGGTAAAGTATTTGCTTTTGGTACTGTTTCACCGACAGAAGAAGTTTTTGGTAAACTTAAAACTATAGTTTAATTTATCCATGAGAACCTTTTTTACAACAAATAAGGATAAAGGTAAAAAAAATGGTAAGAGGTAGTTTCTCAGTTCTGCTCTTCATGTGGCAATTTCCAGATAGAACGGGACACATATGGGATGTTGCAGTGCCATCCATATCCAAATGAGTACGTAGACACTTCCAAACAGTGTTCGCATTGTGCGTTTTTCATGGGTTTGCAGAGGAAACAAGGAGTGAGAGTTCAAGAAGGTCAGCAGCAATTTGATATACGCGGGACAGTTGATGAATTCAGGCAGTTGGTAAACACGTATATGTTTTGGAAACCAGGGATGGAGATCTCTGTCTCTCATGTTCGTCGAAAGCAGATTCCTTCATATGTGTTTCCAACTGGGTATAAACGCTCTAGGGCATCAAGGCTCACAAGCCAGCAGGCTGAAAAAACATCTCACAAAGATGGTGATGAGTGCAGGGCTGGATCCGTAGAGAGACAACTCAAGAGGGAAAAAGATCCTGAAGTTGTTGATGTCAAGTCAGATAAACCAGAGAAACGGGCTTCCATTAGCCCACAGAGGCAGGAATCTCTTTCTTCTGAAATCAGTAGAAGCAGATCTGATGGAAAAAATCAGATAAGCACTTTTGACGAGGGTAAAGTAGAGTATTCAACAGCAAGAAATGCGGATGGTAATTCTGAGGCTGGGTTTTTGGGTAGACGGTTGGAGAGGAAAAATGATGCTGCAGAGGATAATGTGCGCTCAGATGCAAAGGGTGATCATGCATCCATTTCCCTGAATGAGCAAAAATCTCTTTCCACATCTGAAGTTGGTGGCAACTCAGGCACAACATATCAGGTCAGCTTTTGTGAGAGGGTTAATGAAAAGGCCTTGGTGGGAAACATGGAGGTCACTGGGGCTGGATCCAACATGAAGATGCTAAAGAGGAAGAATGATTCTGAGAACAATGTGAAGCTAGATAAACCAGAGAAACGGGCTTCCATTAGTCCTAGGAAGGAGTTGCTTGCTCGATCTGAAGTTAGTAGTAGTGGGTCAGTTGAATCATTTCAGGTTGTCTGTGATGAGCACAAGTTAGAGGATTTGGCATCAGATAATGTTGACATTGCTGAGGCTGGATCTGTTAGGAAGGGACAGCTTCACTGGGCAGAGGGTGATGTAGATGTGGAATCTGTAGCAGGTAGCAGTGAGAACACTGGAAGCTCTGAAGGGAGTGACAACCAGGGTTCCTTGCAGGTTGATGATGCATGTGAGGTGGGTTCTGAATTACTTTTGGAGAATGGGAGCATAAATGGGAGCGAAATTTTTCAAAATGGCTTGACAGAAGAGTTAGAGGTGTTGGATCTTCCTTCATATTTCTTTCTCTTGAAATTGCACTTCATTTTCCTGTTATATTAGTTTTTTTTCTTCTAAGAATTTCTTCCTTGTAATATTCGGTTGGTAGGGGTATCCCTGTGCAGTGTTATGGAGACCTCTCCAAGTCCCCATTACTGGCTGTAGCTGCCCCATTGAGAATAAAGGCAACCCTAAAAAGATCTGAGGTTGTCCCAGAGGGATGTACTTCATAGCATTTGTCAATCTGATACTCCCACAAGTTCCAGCCATTAGTAGGGTACAAATTTTCTAATGTTCTGACCTGCCGACTTCATTTTCTTGGTTGTCTTGCTTTTTTATTGTGTAGCCAAATCTTGCACTTGGGATGGTCCTAAAAGCTCGTAGTGGGGTTAATTCAGAACCTGTGCAGAAACCAGTGATAAGGCTTGTTATTCCAAACCCTAAATTTTGTATTGGGAATGTTCATACTGTGTGACGTTTATACTGTCCTGTTTGATGTTTTTGTCTTGTGGCAGGTTGAGTATGACATCAAATGCTTGAAGATCTGAAACATGGTCATTCAACACTCTGGCAAAATTTGTCTGCAGAAAGATTAGATGGAAAACCAGCACATAGGAGGGTAAGTTTTGAATTGAAATGCTGGCTTTCATTTTGGTTTTTCAGGTGTGCTCGACTAAGTTATCTTGCAGACTGGGGGTTGGTGGTGAAGTGAAGAGCTCTGCATTAAGCTTACTGGTTGTGTACAGTCGTAGTTGTGTATTATGCTTGTGTTGCAGAAGCTGTGATCATCCCAGGCTCTGAGGTGTGTTGGGTGCTTCATAAACTCAGCAGCAGCAAGAAGTTGTTGTTTTTTTTTCAAATGACAAATTGTTCTAATTGGGTGGGATTATTCTTTTTATAGATAGTTTGCTAGGGGCTGGTATTTTTAAGGATAGGGTAGATGTGGGTTGTTCGGGTGGGAGGGCAATGTAAGTCTTTTTTTCTTTCTTCGCCCCGTTACCTGTCAAACATTTGTAATTTAGTGCTCTGTAATACATATTTCTTGAGCTCACCTCTCTCTCTCTCTCACACACACACACACACTTTTTTTTTCTTCTTTTAATGATCCCATGCAGAACATTGAGTGGGGGGCAGACGTGGTTGGGTATGATCCCATGCAGAACATTTCTTCTTTTTTTCTTTCATGAGCGTCACCTCTCTCTCTCTCTCTCTCTCACCTCTCTCTCTCTCTCTCACCTCTCTCTCTCTCTCTTACACGCATTTCATCCAACGTCATTGGCATTTTGCTGGGTTTGAGTTCTCTTTAGAACCATTGCCATGACGGAGTTGACCAAGTTGGAGAAGCTAGGAATCTGGCAGAATGGAGCAAGCAAACTAGCAGGGAGCAAATGTCCTGGATGTCATGTAGAATAAAATGGGTGGGCATCCAATCCATGCCCATTTTATTCAGTGTGAAGTCTCCTCTCCTGGTGTCCTGGACACCAAATCATGGACAGAACATTTATTTCACTATCATCGTCTCAGAGGCCAAAGCGGATTTTCTGGAGCACTTTTCCCTGGAGTGACATTGAAGCACCAGGGTGCTGGATGATACATCAGCGGAAAAAGTGAACTATCCCAAAAAGTGATCCACTGTTAAGTGTTTTTCACCTTTTCTGCTGACCTGCCACCCAGTACCCCGGTGCTTCAGTATCGCTCCATGAAATCCGCTTTGCTCAAATGCAGGTTTTCAGCTGGATAATGGTATCCTATATCACTCCAAGAAATCCGCTTTGCTCAAACGCAGGTTTTCAGCTGGATAATGGTATCTTTGCTGTTCTAGATGAATTAAAAGTAATTTGGCATTAGTTTTCTATAATGTATACGAAGGGAATAATTTCTTTTGCGGTTATTTTGGGGTTATTTAGCAACATTTCCAAGTGACGAGGTTTTTTTTTTTTTTGGGTAAAGAACATAACCTGAATTCCAACTTTAAAAATTCTCGGTGCCATATCAAGTGCACCACACTCCTGATGTGACCACTCGGGAGGGGGAATCAAAAACCTCCAAAAAGTGAATTGATTCCGCCCCCCGTGTGGTCCCATCAGGGGTGTGGTACATACGATTTCATCCCTATCAGACCAGTGTGACGTGGCATGCACTGAACAGCACCGTAAATTACCACCAGGATTTTTATAACTGCAGAGAATCCTTTACCAGCGAAAGTCTCTATACCAATAGGTGGTTCTTCCTACTCTGACATTACGGTGGTGGCTAAGACAAACTCAAGTTTGATAAGAGTAGCTTGCATTTAAATCAAATCGCAACAAATGGAGATTGCTTGTTTGAGTTTGCTTAAACAATGGATATTAACGCAGTATTAGCACATTTCATCAAACCAGTTAGGTCAATTCCTTCATCCCTAACTAACCCATAATCAGGCAACATTACATGCGGTAGCTGAGCAGGACAAATCACTTATTGCATAAGAGTACAACAAATGGGTGCTTGCGTTTCCGAATTCAATCCTTCAGTGCAAGGTTATACCGGTTACTACAGTTAGAGAAACACCAATGGTGCATTTATATATATCCATCTAACTCTCATGCAAGGGTCCAAGAATGGTGAGCTACTGTAGTACCCCAGGAGTTGCTCTTCTGGGCTTGGGCACATTAATTAACTCTGGCCTTTTATCTACCAAACAAGTTTTAAACAAGGTAAGCTTTTCATCTAATTGAAAAGAACCCAAAAGGCCAAAACTAAGTTCAATGCAGGAATCCACCCTTATAGGGCAAAAGTGTTAACTGGATTTTGAGTTTGAAAATCACTCATTTATCTCTAAACCATATCTTTATTTGTTCTCTTGGGTACAAATGAATCCCTCTAGAGTTTTTATAAGCCTCATATCTCTCTCGTTTAAGAGGCTGAGGAAGAGAGGAGAGAATATGAAGTCTGTAGCGGTTCTCTTCCTTGTATTTGTACTAGTCATTGCTTTCTGTTGCGTTGCAGCTGATGGCTCGAGCCAAGAGCGCCCTCAAGGGGTTCTCCCACGAAAAATGGTGAAGGCAGAAAATGGAACCGGGGGTCCAAAGCTTGAACGGAAGCTGTACTCGGGCCACAATGGGTACCATCATGATGACGGCTATGATTATAAAGACCATGGTTCAGATGATCATGGTGACGATGAGGATGGATGTGGGAAGGATTGTGATCATGGTGGCCAAGACGATCAAGTTATGATGATCATGGCCATGGTGAACATGATCATGACCATGACCACATCATGATTATGATCATGATAAAGGTGATGATGACAATGACGACGATCATGATCATGACTATGGTCATGGAAAATGCGACGATGATGATGAAGACGACCACCTTGATTACTATGATTATCATGTCAAAGTATCCAAGGGCGTCTGTCATGGGAAGCATGTCTAAGTATGTGTATGCAATTGCTTTGGTGATCTCACCAATAATATATGTACTTGTATGGGTCATAGGATTGCCTTTAGGCCCAAAAGCCAAATTACTTCTACAAAGGTGTGTAGGTGCATGGCTTGTGTACACCCATGCTCTTTATTCGTATTTGTGTATTAGCTTCTCGGTATTGAGATTTAGAGAGTGATTATATTAATATATGTGTTAGGTGGGTCATAAGCCATTGATTTTCTATTAAGCTTAAACGATGCATGCCACTTTAGGCACATATGAGGGACACCTTTGAGGTTGGATCCAATATTATTATTTCATAAAATATTCGATCAATCATCATTGAATCAGCTACCAAAATTGATTTTTTGGCGCACTGCAGGCACTTGTAGAACTTTAACAATAGTAGAGGATCTTGTGTCAAAAAATAAAAATAAAAAAATAATAAACAAGTAAAACAATCTTGCATTGTACTCAAGTTCGTTTATTACTTGAAGAAGTCTGGCATCAATTTCAGTGCAACACGTATTTCAAAAAAGTGAAAATCACCCACCCAAATCTAATATTTTGGGTATGTGTAACACTGCAGTCGTCTGCAAGACAATGCCAGACTTTAAACTGTTTAAACTGCTTGGGCCATCATCAGGCCTACCCTGACCTGGCCCAAGGGCCTGATGCTATGGCTTGATTCTCATTTTATAGATATATAAAATTACTTTTTTTATCAAAATATAGTTTAGATATATATATATATATATATATATATATATATATATATAGAGAGAGAGAGAGAGAGAGAGAGAGAGAGAGTTTGTTTCATACAACATATAATGTGCCTAGGGACAACTTGAGCCCGATCTGAGGCCCTTAGAATAAATTTGGGCTGCATTCTAGATTTAAGTTTTTTCTGGGCTATAGCCAGTAATATACAATTTTGGGCCTGTCCCTGGCCCATTATATGGCCCTTCCCGGCCAGTGTGACTCAACCTACGCACACCCTTACCTCTAATCTAATGCGAGGAAATCCTCTGCACCGGCAGGACGGTGCTCCCCCTCACAGGGTGGTGTGGGTCCCATGCACTCTTTTTGCCCCCTAATCTAATTCTGGTTTTAAATGTCTAAGTTTCTTCTAGGCCCTTGCCAGACCCAAGCCAGTAATGTACAGTTTTGGACCTGCACAATGCTTACCAAGACCCGGCGTGATCCAACCGACGCACACCCTCACCCCTAATCTAACTCGGTAAGGAAGACCCACATGTCAGCGAGTCAAGGTTATCAAGTGGCCTTAAGACCCATATGTTAGGGCCGCAGTGACAGTAATGCCTAGAATCCTTGAAACAACATATTTTTCTTTAAAACATTATATGGCCAATGGATTGTTAATTGCACGGTTGGATATGACCAGCATACGGCTATGGCTAAGAATCACAAAGGCTGGGTCCAAATTCTTAGTCTAGGTATAGAGTTCAGATAACTTTCGATTAACGTACATGGGATCTAATCACATAAATCACCATATTTTATCGAATACTTTTTGTAGGAACATCTGAAATGTAAGCCATCTATTTCATGTCAATTGTGATCAATAGACCTACCTAACCATATCCTTGCTCAGGCCAATTCAACCCATACTTATACAAACCAAAAAAGGTTGTTTTCCCATGATTGTTCAATCAACGGTGGGACCCGGTCAGATAGCCTTGAAATTTATACCATTAATCTACAAAGTCAAGGAATTCTATAAAGACAAAAATGATTAAAAACAATAATCTCTAAGGGGGTTAACCGCAAAGATGCACGGTGAGGTGTGGACACACCTCATCGAATCAAAAGACAATAACTTTCTAGAAGATACTGTTGTGTATTGAATTTCATATGCTTGTGCAACACATAATCCAAGCTAATGATATTCTTTAGGTTATTCTTTGTTCTCAAGAATATTCTTTGGATATATCTTGTGCATAGCTTAAGGTATACCTTCTATACACCCAATCACTACCTCTTATACACCCTACCATTCACCTTTTTGGCATAATTTAATAATAATTACAAAGTGTGCCACCTCACGTGTATTAAAATTGATAATTAGGCTAAAACCCTTTTATACCTTATCACCTCCACTAATCACCTCAGTGCTTATAAAAGGAGGGGTCCCCCTCCCTAGATATCATCCAAAATTCCTTAGGAACACTCCAGTAAAAACCCCCCTCAACCTTCTAACTCTCCCTCTTTCTCCCTCTAAAACCACCTCTAGACCTTCTCTTAATGTAACACCCCTTTCCCAAGCCCAAATGTGACAAATACAAGGGGAGGTGCTGCCCAAAGAGGGTCAAGGATCAAGCCAAGGTTTGATACCTACATACTATCAGGTAACCCATCCCATGTTCTATTGGAGTAATACTCCTTGCCTTATTCTCTTCCTTTCTTCTTCATTTCATTTCTTTGCTTAGTAATATAGAAATTTTCATTTATTTCGTGATTTTCTAGAATAATTTTCTTTTTTTAATATATAACATAGTTTACTTTCCCTAGCACATTTTCTAGGGTTGTAGTGTAGTTTCTTTCATTACTTTTGCAAGCTTTTATTACTTTATTTTATGGTTTTTTAGTGTAATATTGTCTTCCATATTCATAAAATAAGTAGTTTTTCTCTTCTTTCATTCCATTTTATTTTGTGTTTAACCCCATTTTTGCCCAAAAAAATCTATATAAGTATGTTTAAGGGTACCTTAGTAAATATGTAAAATTGAGGGTGTCATTATGAAGAAATAAAAATAAAAATAAGATGCTAAAACAAAGATATTTGCAAGAAAAGATGGGTTCAAGCCGATGAGGAAGTACTTTGGAGATGTCCGTCGAAACAGTCTTCAATTGTTAAAAGCTCTGGCTCCAGCCATAGCTATGTGCGGCCTTCCAAGTTCGGTGTTTTTCACCCTTCTGTTCATTAATCTTCTTTTCCTTCTTTATTTTGTATCAACCAAATGCTTAGGTTTTTTCTTTTGTTTGGATCTAATGTGATATGTTCTTTAATGGGTTTTGTGTGAACCAAATGTTTGGTTTTTTTTTTGGTTCAGATCTGATTTGTGATATTTTTTAATGGGTTTTTTTTCTTTTGTTCTTGTTGTTACTTTTTTCTGTAATGGGTTTTTTTATGGTTTTTTTTTTTTTAATAAAGCATGGGGGTCATGGTGTTCACGTTATTCAAAAATGCAGTTATCCCTTTCCCAATCCGCATATGAGCTTGAAACACCAACGAGCACACAAGAAGCTTTGTGGACAAGTTGAAGGGTATTTCATGGAGTTCTCTAAAGATGACGTTTTTCTTCAAAGTAAACATTCTTTTGTTTTCCCTCTCTATATTTTTTTTGAACTTTTAATAAAAACATGTTCATTTGTAAGATGCCCATTCGTTTCTGATACGATGGCATTTGATTTTGTCATCTTCTCTCTACCTTTTGTTTTTCTCTATAGACATTTGACTTTAGTCTACCCCTCCCAGCAACCCGTAATAACGAGACCAACATTGGGTAATGACATTTTTCCTTTTTTTTTTTTTTTTTTTTTTTGTAATTTGTACAAATATACAACAAGTGTGTGTGTGTTAACCTACTCCATCCATATAACTTATTGTATTTTTCCCCTTATTTTTCCCCTCTTATGTACATGCTTGCATTGATCATATGCATTTCATCTCGGATGAAAATAGATGTTAGAGATTGAAACAAATCATTATGTTTTTATCCATTTTCTGCATTTTCTTTTATGATTTGTACTTTGGTGTGCTTATTGTGAGTTGAGTTTTTTATCTAAGAAGATAGCTATTGGTTTTCAAGGGCTTTAATTTGGTAAGAGATTTTGAGTTTTGATTACAATATTAATTAATAGAGTTGGTTTCTTACTGTTTCGGTGGAATCCAATTTTTGATGACTCCAATGCAAACCTTTATCCCAAATCTCTCTCTATACTAATTTCTCTATAACCGGTCTTTTTTATATTAATTTTTGATTAGTTGTTTATCTCTTATTTGGAGGAGACAAGAGAGGATAGAACTGTGTTGTACATTCAATCCAATTTCCATGTTTTTTTTTTTTTTTTTTTGTTGCAAAAACATGTTGGAGGAAGATATTTGTTAGGGATCAATTAGTTCGTTGTCAAGCTCAACAAATCTTAGGTAATTCATTTGTGTTGGACTTCAGGGCAATTGATATTTAACTTTACATGAAGGTTTACTATTGATATTTTTTAGTATCTTAGACCTGTCAGGTATAATCTAGAGTGACCAGAACAAGAATCATCATCTTTTAAGGCAATATATTCTCAAATTGGTGGTGCATCAATGTGAATGACTTCTTTGTTACCTATAGCTTAAAAGAATAGAAATGATTTTTGTGGCATCTATTTTAGTCCCTACCATTTTAAGATGATTGATAAAAAACCTATTGCCTAGCCTTTTAAGACAATTGATAAAAAAAACAAAAACACTAGGAATAGGTTTGACAAGATCTCTCTCCATGTGTTATTAATAAAGGAGTTGAAAGACTTAGCTTTTAGTAGGGAATTTTTCCTTTTGCGGGTTATAAAGAGTGACTTTTAATTCTTAAAAAAGAAACTTGGTATTTCTTGAAATACCCTAACCCCAAATTGGTAGAGCATCAATGTGGATGGATACATCAGAGCCAAAAGAATTGCTTTAAGCATCATTAGTAAGGACTCACTGGGACTCCCTTTAGCTGAATTTATTATAGTTACTATTCATATCTATCATTTTGCTGGAGTTTTATTACATCTATAAAGGCTACCAACTTGCCAGGAACAAGGAATTCATGAAATTTGAATAGCCTTGGAGAGCATTGACCAAGCTTCCTGTTTATTTTTATTTTTATTTATTTTAATGTTAGAAATGAATTCACAAATTGAGGTAGCTTGAAGAGAGACAAACAAAGCTATGAACTTCCTTACTTAATAATTTAATTCTATGAGAAATTATGTTGTTCTTTGATGACTTTTCCTTAAAAATAAGGTGAATTTGACCGAGATGGAGACCGTTGTGGTTTTCATCACAGAAGCAAGCATCATCAACAATGCGAAGGACTAGGTAGCTGACGCCTGTGCTACTAGGCACATTTGCAGTGATATGCATGCATTTGCCTCCAATACTCTAACTGATAATAGAGATATGGTATACATGGGAGATCCAAGATCCTACTTGTATGTGGGAAAGAAAAGGTGCTTATTAAGCTCACTTCCGAAAAAGTTCTAGCTTTGAATGATGTTTTGTCCGTGAAGGACACCAGAATCTCGTGTTGGGAAGCCTTCTTGGAAAAATGAGAATTAAATTGATGTTTGAATCTGAAAAATTATTTATTACTAAGAATGGTGTATTCATTGGAAAAGGTTATTGTAATTTTAGATTGTATGTATTAAATGTCTCAAAAATAATAAAATCTAATTCTTTTTTAGCTTATATTGTTGACCCTTTAGATTTGTAGCATGGTAGATTAAGACATGTAAACTATTCCTATATTAATAGACTAAAACAAGTTGGACTAATTCCTACTTGAATAGTCATGGACCATAAAATTGTGAATATGTGTAGAATCAAAATTTAAAAAGAAAACACACAAATTAGTAGAGAGAAAAAGTGAACTATTGGAGTTAGTTCATAGTGATCTAGGGGATTTAAAGAATATTATGACTAAATGAAGAAAATTTTATTATTTATATTTATAGATGATTACTCTAGGTTCATACAATAATTTCTTTTAAAAACAAAAGATTAAGTGGCAGATGCATTTATTAAATATAAATCTAAAGTAGAAAATCAGTTAGATAAGAAAATCAAAAGACTGAAAATTGATAGAGAAGATAAGTATGACTCAACTTCATTAAGAAACTTTTGTGAAAGTAGTGGGATCAAATATACTTCTGAATCAAATGGAGTAGCATAAAGGAAAAATCATTTTTTTAAGGAAATGATGAATGCATTGCTACCAAGTTCAGGGTAACCCATAAATAAGTGGGAGGAAATATTATATATCTGTTACATACAAAATAGAGTCTCAAATATGAAAACTAGAAAAACCCCATATGAATTATGGAAGGGTCATGCACAAAATCTTAAATATCTAAGAGTATGGGGATGTTTAACTAAGATGGGTTTACCATTTAATTCTTTATTAATTTAATTTAGTTTAATTCTTTGCAATAGTCTTGATTAGTTTTATTCAATAGCATATCAAGTAGCTTAATTAATTCTTTGCAAATATTTGAAGTAGTCTATTTGCAATAATTTAGTTGTTTAATTTCTATAGTAACTATAACATCATTTTGATTATTTTATATAGAATTCCTGGGTTTGGTTAATAACATTTGTAAAATAAACAAATCAATCAACAATGTAAATTAAAAATCCTAATCCTAAAAACAAAAAGGAATAAAAAAGCTCACCTTTGGAGTATTTGTAGAGAGAGAGATACCTGGTTTTAGAGAGAAAAAAACATGCAATGGATGTATATACCTGATGAAGAAATTGGTGTTGAGACTAAACGCTTCACGGATGGAAGTGATGGCTTCTTCTTTAGGGTTTAGGCTTGTAGACACCTAAAATATGTGCAAATTGCAAACAAGGATCTACACCTCACAAATCTACACAAAAGTCTCTAAGACTACATATGGGCCTTACATCAACGATTAGGTTCAACTGAAGGAACAAGCTTATTGGGCAAAGATTTGGATTTGTATACTTTTTAGCCTTTAAACCACTTGGCCTAAGTGTCCAACCCATTAATAGGCGTAAAATCCAAGACAAAGCCTATGTAAACCCATATGAAGAAATATCTACCAAATTGATTTTCCAATAAAGAAATATATAAATTCCTTAAGTTGTATTATCTCCAAACAGAAAAACTACAACCAAATTCAAGACAAAGAAGGTAAAGAAATTCAATCAAGACCTAATCAAAGTCATGAATGAATCATATCTTAAAGTCTATAAATACTCATTCATACAAGAATAAGAGACCTTTGGTAGAAGACTTTAAGAAAGAAAGCCACAAAGAAAAGAGAGCATCTCAAAGACCTTCCACCTGTCTGAAGCACCAAAGCATTCTTTTGATTCTCTCCATCAACTACGGTTCGTTGCTAGAGGGAATAACACTTCTTGTAGTCTCAGAAACAGGCCACACACAGTCCTGAGTGTAAGAACACAAGTGTATTCTTCATTGCTGATAAAGCTTGAAGCCCAGATTGAAGAGAAAGCTACACCAATACATCTAAAGAGGAAAAATATGTCGTCAATCCCTCATCTTCAACATTGATTGTTAATAAGAGGTCTAGGTTCGTATAAATGGTGTAACCAGAGAGAGTTGTCTCCATATTTTCAATATTTGTAATTTGCCTCACTTTTCGTGTTTATTCTAAGAACGAAATTTGTGTCGATAGGGTCGAAGACGTTGCTAAGAGGAGAGGCATTGAAGACAACGCAACTGAGCTTGAGGCATATGTTTCCAAGCTCCAAAAACTTGAGCTTCGACTCAGTCGATCTCTATTCTAGACTTTGATGGTTTGATGTGCAGATGATAAGAATCCTTGACATTGATGGTAAGAAATTTTTCCTGGAAAGTAAAACTAAGAGACGGTATGTAAGATAGGAGCATACAATGTTTATTGAAGGGGAGGGGGCAGCGGAAAGAAATAAGGAGAGAAGGAGAGGAAGAGTTTAAAGGGATATGAGAGAGATGAAGAGTTTGGGGCAGAAGACAAAGAGGCTGAGTATTTTGGGAAGAAGAAGCTATCTGCCAAGAAGTGTCTAACTAGGAGAGAGAGAGGGAAGAGAGGGAAAAAATAAAAAGAAAAAAATATATAAAAAGGCTGAGGTGACATTAACATGGCATTTCCTCTGATTTATTGTTATCAGGATGAGAGAGAAAAGGGTTTGAAGGCTCTATTTTAGTATAGTTAAATTAGATTAGATTGCAGACAGTGTCTAAAGTTGCTAGCTACTCAATCCTAGATGTAAATTTGATCGTCTCTTGAATTGAAGTGCTGGTTCTCTTAACTATGGCATCACATGGTCGCCCATCAAACTTAAGTTTGATGACAATAGTTTTCATTTACATCGAATTACAACAAATGAGCATTGCTTGTTTGACTTTGCTTAAGCAAGGGATAACGCGGTATTATAACTTTTTTTAAAACCAATTAGTCTATGTCTTGCCCTTGTTAGGCGTCCCTCCTCATGGGAGGTGGGATCCACAATCTGTGGGAAAAAAATGTCTTTTGACACATTAAACCAAAAGAAGAAAAAAAGAAGAAAAGGTAATGAAAATGATGAGAGGTAGAAAATGGTGAAAGCAAGAGAGAGAGGTGAGAGAAAACCTAGGGTTTTCTTTTAGGAGCAAGAAAGAAGAAGAAGTGGGCTGTTTATTTGGGGTTTTCCTTCTCTACCACCTTGGGTTGTTGAAGAAGAAGAAGAGCAGTAGAAATTTCTCATTGTTTGAGTGTTTGGCAGTTGAGGATTTCTTTTTGGGAAGAATAGAAGAAGATTGAAGAGGAAGGTGTGAAGATAGGGTATTTCTTCAAGGGATTGTGAGTATCCACAAATCCAGGCATTCTCTTCAAAGTTTCTTGGTGTACTCTCTTGTATTGGTGAGATCCAATCTTGTACCCATTTTCATATTTCATTTAGTAGAATATTTTGCTTAGTCAAGTGTCCCGTGGTTTTTCCCTTTTCTTACTATTTTCTTTGCTAGTTCTTGCGATTATATTTTGCATTGTATTTCCATTTGGTTTTTGCTCATTGATTTGTACAAGGGAAGAGGGAAAGTTTGGTTTTCCCAATAAGTGGTATCAGAGCTAGGTTCTAATTTTTTTTTCGTGTGCAAATCATGGAAGGAAGTACAAATATGATGGTTAGCCTAAATAGGAGTAATTGGCACATTTGGAAGGTAAAGATAGAAGGCCTACTTTATTGTAAGGACTTATGTTCACCCGTTGAAGGAGATGGGGCTAAACCTGAAAGTATGTTAGATGACGAGTGGAAGAAGCTAGACCGGAAAGCCGTTAGGTTTATTCATCAATGGTTAGATGATAGTGTTTTTCATAATGTCTCCATAGAAACCTTGGCACATTCATTGTGGAAGAAATTTGAAGGGTTGTATGAGAGAAAAACTACAGGAAATAAAGTTTTTTTGATTCGAAAGCTTGTGAATTTGAAGTACAAGGAAGGTGATTCCATTACGGAACATTTAAATGAAATGTAGAGTATTGTGAATCAACTCTCCTCTATGAAGATGGTATTGGATGACGAGTTGCAAGCCTTGTTACTTCTCAGTTCATTGCCAGATAATTGGGAGACCTTAGTGGTGTCTCTTAGCAACTCTGCTCTAGATGGGGTTGTTAACATGAGTCAAATGATTGGAAGTTTGTTGAATAAGGAGACAAGAAGAACATCCTTAAGTTCTTCTACACCAGAGGCACTTGTCATAGAAAACCGGGGGTGAAGTAAAAGTAGAATGTCTTACAACCATGAGAGGTTAAGAGGAAGATTCCAGTCAAGAAAGGACATGAGTGAGAAGGGCTTGCAAATCCTTGCCAAGAAAAAACTCACCGGCATAAAAGGTGTGCATTTAAATAGTTGTGTTCATTGTTTGGTTGGTGAACAACATAGAGTTTCATTTTATAAAAATTATTCCTAAAGAAAAGAAATAGTTTTGGATTTAGTTTACTCTGATGTTTGTGATTCTATGAAAGAAAAAACTTTTGGTGGTGCTTCTTATTTTGTTACTTTAATAGATGATGTTTCTATAAAAGTGTGGGCATATGCTTTGAAAACTAAAGATCAAGTCTTGGGCGTCTTCAAACACTTCCATGCTATGGTGGAAAGGGAAACAAGAAAAACTTTGAAGTGTATCCGCACAGATAATGGTGACGAGTATATTGGGCCGTTTGAAGAGTATTGCAGGAGCCATGGTATTAGACATGAGAAAACTGTTCCCAAGACTCTGCAACACAATGGTATAGCAGAGGGGATAAACCACACTATTATGGAAAAAATTAGGTGTATGCTTTCACATGATAAATTGCCAAAATCTTTTTGGGGGGAGGCAATGTGTACTACATCTTACTTGATTAATTTATCTCCTTCGGATCCTTTGGATGGAGATGTTGTAGAAAAAGTTTGGACTAGGAAAGAAGTTTCCTATGGATACTTGAGGGAGTTTGGTTGCGGGGAATTTGTGCATGTAGCCAAAGATGAGCAATCCAAGCTTGATGATAAGGCAAAGTAGAGTATTTTCTTGGGTTATGCAGATGACAAATTTGGCTACAGGTTATGAGATCCGGTTGACAAAAAAGTGATAAAAAGTAGGGATGTGGTATTTCTTGAAGACCAAACAATTGAAGATTGTAAAAAAGTTGAAAAACCTCAACCCATTGTAGATGATCTTGTTGATATGGATCCAATTTCTCTTTATATTCATGATGATGATGTGGGAGATGTGCAAGGCCATGGTGAGGCAATTGGTGATGATGTTCCTACATGTAATGTTGAACAAGAAGTAGGGGTACAACCCTCTCAAGAATTACCAGTTGAAACTCAGTTGAGAAGGTCTACTAGAATACATCAGGCATCTAAAAGGTATTCACCTCATGAATATGCTATGTTGACAAATGGAGGTAAACTAGAGAGCTTTCAAGAAGCTCAAACTGATGAATATAAAAGGAAGTGGTTGGAAACTATGCAAGAAGAGATGAATTGTTTGCATAAGAATCATACATATGACTTGGTGAAGATGCTAAAGGGCAAGAAAGCACTTAAAAACAAGTGAATGTTCAAATTAAAGACTGAAGACAAGAACTCACAACCAAGGTACAAGGCAAGGTTGGTTGTGAAGGGCTTTGGGCAAAAGAAAGGTATTGACTTTGATGAGATTTTCTCACTTGTGGTGAATATGTCATCCATTCGAGTTGTGTTGGGTTTGGGTATCACTATGAACCTAGAGATTGAGCAATGATATGTTAAAATAGCTTTCTTACATGGTGATTTAGAGGAAGAGATTTACATGGAGTAGCCTGAATGTTTCAAAGTCAAAGGCAAGGAGCACATGATTTGCAAGTTAAGGAAAAACCTATACGGGTTGAAACAGGCCTTAAGGCGATGGTATAAAAAGTTTGATTCATTCATGATGGATCATGGGTATAAAAGAACAGCTTCAGACCATTGTGTTTTTATCAAGAAATTTTCTGAGGGTGATTTTATTATTCTTTTGCTTTATGTTGATGATGACAGAACACCAACAAGATTGACATGTTTAAAAATGAGTTAAGCAAGTCTTTTGCCATGAAGGACTTAGGACTAATATAATAAATGTTGGGAATGAAGATCTCTCATAATAGGAAGGCAGACAATATTTGACTATCATAAGAAATGTACATTGAAAAAGTGCTTGAAAGGTTCAATATGGATAAGGCAAAACCAGTTGGCTCCCCACTTGCAGGTCATTTCAAATTAAGTTGTGAGCAAAGCCCTTCAAGTAAGAAGGAAATAGAAGAAATGCGAAAAATTCCCTATGCATTAGTCATAGGAAGTATGATGTATGTCATGGTGTGCACGAGGCCTGACATTGTACATGCAGTTGATGTTGTTAGTAGATTTCTTTCCAATCCAAGAAAAGAGCATTGAGAAGCAATTAAATGGATACTTAGGTATCTCAAGAGTTCTTCTAAGATGTGTTTATGTTTTGGAGGTGGTAAGCCTGTGTTTGAAGGTTTCACAAATGCGAATATAACAGGTGATATTGATTCCAGGAAGTCTACATTCGGGTACTTGTTTACTTTTACAGGGGGAACTATATCATGACAATCCAAGTTGCAAAAATATGTAGCCTTATCTACCATAGAGGCCGAGTATATTTCAGCTACGGAAGCTTACAAAGAGATGTTGTGGATGAAGAGGTTCTTTCGAGAACTTGGTGTAAAACAGAATAAATATGTGGTTCATTATGACAGGCAAAGCGCCATCCACCTTAGTAAGAATCTAAGTTTTCACTTCAAGTCCAAGCATATTGATGTGAGGTACCACTGGATTTGAGACGTGTTGGAAAATAAATTGTTGTAGCTTGAGAAGATCCATACCAACAAAAATGGCTCAGATATGATGACAAAAGCCCTACCCAAAGAAAAACATGAATTTTGTTAAGATGCTATAGGCTTGGGTTTGGTGGATCCCTCCTCATGAATCAGGAGGGAGAGATTGTTGGGCATCCCTCATGGGAGGTGGGACCCACAATCTGTGGGCAAAAGTGTCTTTTAACACATTAAACTGAAAGAAAAAAAAAAGAAAAGATAGTGTAAACGGTGAGAGGTAGAAAATAGTGAAAGCAAAAGAGAAAGGTGAGAGAAAACTTAGGGTTTTCTTTTGGGAGTAAGGAAGAAGAAGAATGAGGCTGTTTATTTGGGGTTTTTCTTCTCTACCACCTCGGGTTGTTGAAGAAAAAGAAAAGCAGTATAAATTTATCTTGTTTGGATGTTTGGAGGTTGATGATTTCCTTTTGAAAAGAATAAAAGAAGATTGAAGAAACAGGTGTGAAGATAGGATATTTCTTTAAGGGATTGTGAGCATCCACAAATCCGGGCATTCACTTTAAAGCTTCTTAGTGTACTCTCTTGTATTGATGAGATCCAACCTTGTACCAATTTTCATATTTCATTTAGTAAAATATTTTTCCTGGACAAGTGTCTCATGGTTTTTCCTTTTTGGGTTTTCCACGTTAAAAATCTTGGTGCACTGTGGTGTGTCTTCTCTTATTATTTGTTTTGCTAATTCTTGTGATTATATTTTGCATTGCATTTTCATTTGGTTTTTGCTCATTGATTTGTATAACGGAAAAGAGAAAATGTGGTTTTCCCAACAGCCCTTACCCCGAATTAACCCATAGTCGATCAACATTACATGTGGAAGTTGATCAGGACAAATCATTCATTACATAGTCGTGCAAGGTTTTGTAGGTATCCAATGAGTTGCTCTTTCGGGCTTGTGCACATTAATTAAGCCTTACATGTTATCCACCAAACAAAGTTTCAACAAAGAAGATCTTCTCATCCAAAGGAAAAGCACCCAAACCTAAGTTCAATGCAGGAATGATGAATCCACCTTTATAGAGCACTAAGTGTTAATTGGATTTGAGTTGGAAAATCACTCAACAAACATATTTTTTTGTTCTCTTTGGGTACAAACAGTCCGTCTAGAGTCTTTATAAGCCTTCATATCTCTCACACTTCTACAGCATACAAGACAGACTAAGGAAGAGAGAATAGAGAATATGAAGGCTAGTGCAGGTCTCTTTCTTGTATCTGTACTGGTCATTGCTTTCTGTGGGCTCGAACAGAAGCAGGCCTTGGCCCAAGATACTCCTCGGGAAGAGATAATAAGGGGGCGAGGGCTCCAACGGAAGCTGGCCTCGGTCCCGGATGGACACAATGATGGCGGCCATCATGTTCCAAGAATTCGGCACGATGACGATGATGATTATGGTCACCACCATGGCCAATACCACGACCACGACTCTGATCACCACCACCGCCATGATCATTAGAAAGGCAGTGACAATGATGACGATGACCATGATGATGGCGATTGCGGCATAAACGGGGGTGGGACCCTGTAAAAAGTGTATCGGTCCCACCCCCTTGCAGGGGTAGAGTGAGCAATGCAAAGTGGGACATACCTTATGAATTCAGGGTGCAGATCCTAATCGAACGGTTTAAAATAATTAAGATGGAGGACCTTCCCAGGACCATTTAGGTGAGGTGGCCACAACAAGACATATATTCTTTCTTATGCACGCACGTGTGTAAACATTCGTGTGAGATAGCTATTAGGGCAACACGCATCTATAAAAGCTACTCTTTCTCAAAGGGCCTCGACGCATTACCCACTAGACGAGATTTTTTCAAAGCTGCACTTCATCTTTTTCTGCTTCCGTTTCTATTTCTCTGACAAGTTCAAACGAGAAAATAAAATGGTTTTCTGGGTGAATGGCTCTCGTTGAGGGGAGTGAATGAGGTAGATATACCAGCTGATCTGGACCGTTTGATAAAGAAATCTCCTGGATGAGCTAGGTGGGCCCTGTTTTGGTACTGCAGTAGAATGGTGAAAACCTTGTGCTAGAGCAGCATCTATGGATGCGATGAGCTGTGCTTTCCACACGAGATTTCTGACTAATTTTAATTTATCGGTTTTTTTTTTTTCTATAGATTCTTTTATGGCCTTAGTTGGGCTATTCTTAACACACTAGAAATGTGCCAGGAAATGGTTCAGTCTCATTCCATGTCCATGTATGTGTATAACCCGGATTTTGCAGCTGAATTGGCTGATTAAACTGGATGAACCAATTGATTTATATGGTTAAACTTCTGAACTAGTTCTAAAATTATAGATATTATTTTTCCTGTTTACGGTTCAACCATCACGAATTCAATGCAAGCGATTTCTAGCAAAAGTATCTATTTAGAATCCTGGGGTTAGGATTTAGCTAATAAGTAATAACACAATTTAAATAAATTTGGGTTAATGTAGATTATGATTAGCCCACCTTAACCCCGGTTTACTTTGGGATAGGTGGAACGACCCAATCTGTCACCTCCAGGGCGGAAGCCAAAAGATTATGTGCGCTCCCTTAACAGGTGCCAACAGTATGCCTGACATTACATCAAAAAGTGAAAAACACCCCCCAAAAAGTATAAATCACGTTTTTAATGTGACGTGTCACTTACTGGTTGCAGGCACACTGTTGGCACCCATTAAGTGGTGCTCCAAATCCGATCCCGGGACAAGGATTCTCTGGGATTTTAAATCATCTCTAGTCTCAAAGGATAGGTACCACTCCATTAACAATCATTGTGTGACATGTGGCCTGACAAAATTGATTCCAAGCTGGTCTAAAATTGGTCTGGCCCATTAGTATTACAAGGGTACTCAGACAAGCCAAAAGATTATGTGCGCTCCCTTAACAGGTGCCAACAGTATGCCCACAATCAGAGGGTGACACATTACATCAAAAAGTGAAACCCCCCCCAAAAAAAGTATAAATCACATTTTCAATGTGATGTGTCACTTGCTGGTTGCAGGCACACTATTGGCACCCATTAAGTGGTGCTCCAAATACGATCCCGGGACAAGGATTCTCTAGGATTTTAAATTATCTCTAGTCTCAAAGGATAGGTACCACTCCATTAGCAATCATTGTGTGACATGTGGCCTGACAAAATTGATTCCAAGCAGGTCTAAAATTGGTCTGGCCCATTAGTATTACAAGGGTACTCAGACATTAAGGTTGTGCCCCCCCCCCTTTTGCCCCTATGTGGTTCCGCCCCTGGTCACCTCTGTAAAGAAACTTGGTTCGGTTTCTGAATTTAAAACATCGGGTTCTGATCTGAAGTCAGTATTTTTAAAATTTTTTTTTTTTTCACTCATAAAGTTAGGATTTTTTTGGTTAATACATCCTAAACAAACTTGTATATTTGTCTGTCAAGAGAACCCTTCGATCCTCTTTTTCTTTCGACCTCATTATGTTACATAAAAGCACTAATATATATTGGAAAGTATTAGTTGTAGGTAATTAACGATCAGGTGGGTGGCCTAGTGGTGAGCAAGCAGGGTTTAGGGCGTCCCAAGTCCTTAGGTCCTGTGTTCAACTCCTACTAGCTGCTAATGCCGGTAGCCACGGACCGCAAGGCGAAGCCTTGTTCGGGGTGGAGGGATTAGTCCTGTGGTGCGCGCAAGCTGGCCCGGGGATACCCTTCATATCAAAAAAAAAAAAAAGTTGTAGGTAATTGCTATTATATATTACATTTCATGTGAGACACATGTGTTAGTTAAGCCAAAAAATAGATATATTAAGCCAGGCACTAAGCATTATCACCTGTTAAATGACGTGCATTATAGTATTAAGCATTGATTTTATCAACTAATGGACAGGATTGTTGACATAAATGTGATCGATTTTTTACAAGTTCTGTCTAGGATGTACCGTTCTCCCCCTCAGAGGGGAGTGTGGGCCCATGCACTACAAAAGAGCAAAAGCCCAAATAAAAAGAGCTAACCTATGCACACATATGTAATGAATATCAACTCATTTGGTATTGCCATCGTATTGGTTAGATTGTGCCATGGAAAATCAAGATAGAAATTTTTTGTGAATGCCTAAAACAATAAGATAGAAAATCAAACAAAAAGGAAAGAAAGATTTATGTTTTATGGTTACCAATTTGGTAGAGAATCGTTCGGTCGATAGCAAAGATTAAGAGGGAAAGTAGGTCAGAGACTTCTTCCTAAAATTAGACTCCCGAATGCTGGCTAGCCGCCGGAGAGTTGTAACTTGTGAGGTGTTTAAGTGTTTACAATGAAGATTGAAGAGCTAAGAGCAAGAATGAGAGGTGAGAAACTGAGAGTCATTATCACAGTTTCACATAGACTTGAAAAACCGAGAGTGGGTTAGGGAAGAAGGAATCTAAGC
>JAOXJP010000015.1:8568844-8580449 GCA_025762735.1 Platanus orientalis | reverse complement strand
GTACTCCATATATCTTTCTTTAGATGAGGGTATAATAGATGAGATTCCTTCCATATTTATCTTTTTTTTTCCTTTGTTTTAGTGAATTCTGTTTGGGAGCAAATGATTGTAGTTAAGCAATGTCATAATTTAAATGAGCCTAAGGATTCACTTTGGACTCGTAAGATTCGAGTTTCAATCTCTATGATATGTTGAGGAAGTAATAATGTGAACCTTTTGCACAATTAAGGTTTATTTCTGTAAGCTACAGGACCCAACTTGCTCATATAGGTAACCAACTTTTTTCTATACCTCTCTTTTCCCCACTCTCTACTTGATTTTTGTTTTCTTCCAACTAATACTATCCTTCCATCGTGGTTTCATTCAATTTTCAATTTTTTTTTGGTTACTTTGCTCTGCTTTTGGGGTTGATTTTTTTCTTAATTTATAATACTGAATTTAACACATTACCTTTCTTTCTTACATGGGACAATTGGTCAAATGTTTTCTTTTTCTTTCTTCCCCTTCTAGCTTGAACTATAAACAGTTTGATGGATTTATAAATTGATTTTCTACAATTCTTTGACCATCCAAAGGGTTCTGGCTTTCAACATTGTCATTTCTATGGCCTTCATTTGCCTGTGATGTGAACTTGAACTCAGAGCTTTTGTGCCAAGTTACCTCAAAAATTTTTTTTTCCCAAATAAAGAGAAGACCAGAGATAGTTATCTTAGCCCCATGTGAATAAGGAAAGAAGTCAGGTCTTTCCTATTAGGGCTGTCAACTATACGCCTAAGCATCTGTATCCAATTCGATTAAGACGACTATGGATGCATCTATATCTGATTCATTTAAATATTCGATTCGTTTAATAAATATTTGATTATAAACGAATTGAATGCGAATATGTATACATATGCTCCGATTAATATTCGACCGTTTAAGTTTATATATATATCTGTAAAGGTTTTATTTTTGGTAAATATAAGTTATAACAATGAAATTAATGCTTATCTCTTAACTTATTTTGGTGTTACAAGTAAATATTAGTTTCAAAGAGGGTATAATTTAAAAAAAAAAGTTAAACAAAATCCTTAAGTTTCTAATAAAAAGTGTGATAGAATATATCCAAATTTGTATCCAAAATTTGTTTAAAAACATGAATACGGATACGGATCATATTTTTAAATGTCCGTAGATATTCAAATTCACATCCGATATTCAATTAACTAAACCAACACAAATATTAATGTAACTATATCTGATTCAAATTCGTTCTGTTTACAGTCCTATTTCCTATCAAGAACTGGATTCAAATTGATGAGAAGATTTTTATCTTGCAAAAAGAAATATTCATCTAAGGCACAATTGTGTACTGGGGAAGAGGTGGTCTGCCTGTTAGAAAAAATGCCAACAAAACCGTTTTCCCACAAATCTGAAGTGTAATTTTTATTTTTTATATTTTTGATAAGAATTGGGTTAATCATAAAACCCAAATATCTTTTAATAGGTGAGCCTTTGTATTTTTTTATGTGGGACCCATTGTCTTCTATATTTTGAGTCACAATTTTTCAATGTGCTGTATTCATAAAATGTTGTACTGGTGATTCATCTACTTTTTATAAAAATATGGCCATTTTTTTGGTTTACCAACAGCAGCTTTTCTAGAGCTAGCTATATAGTTCAATATAGCTTTTGTTATTCCACAGCCCTTTAAGAAAACAGCAAAGTTAATAGGATAGTTCAGTTTGCAGTTTTCTCACAGCAATTGCAGAAGAAAAAGCTTTCGCACATGGCATCCAAACACCCCCAGTGTGAGGAACAGTCCAATTATGGTCTACCCGCAAAGGATCTCCTCCTGCCAGCCTATGACCTGTTAAGGTCCTGTCTAATGTGGGAAAAAGTGAACTGCATTTTTTGAAAATTGCAATTCACTTTTTCCCTCCAATAGTGTCCTGCTACCTGTTAGGCAGGACCTTAGCAGCTTATAAGTGGTAGGAGAGGATCCGGTCTATGGTCTAACCATCTAAGTAGGTTTTTTCTTTTTCTTTCTTTCTTTCTGGTAAAGACCCATCTTAGGCTGCAAATTATCTGGTAAAAATCCAGTATCCATCCGACTTTGAATCCAAATAAACAATTCCGGAACGGTAAAGATCTGGTCTGTTTATATATCCAATCCGCTATTTAATATATCTGGTTATACCGGACCGGATAAGGATCCATCTATATCTGATCTAGTTAAATATAAACATATATAATTATATATAGATATATAATTTGTTTGTCTTTCTGTGTCCCCTCGCCACAGGCTAACACGTGATGGTTATATGAATTTGGTTCCTCTTTAAAACAGGGTGCAAATGTTTATTTGTGTATATTTTTCTACAGTTTTAACCATTAAATCCCATTTTTATGGGTACCTATTTTTTCACTTGAAAACTATTTTTACAGTTTTAACCCTAGACACCCCATCCTTTCAGCTATGGTCCATCTTGGATATTCAGATCTGATATCCGTTTATCAAAACGGAGCCGGAGATGGATCTCTTTTTATATGCTCCGCCAAATATTAGACCGGATACCGGATTACACCCCTAGACCCATCTACTCAGATCTTTTGTTTCCCTTACTCTTTCATGACTGTTTCATTGATGAATAATCTTCGGATAAACAATCAGGTTTGTATATCTCAACCCTTTTCGTCCAGCTAGAGTTGATTTCGGATTGGAATACTTTGTCCAGGCACGATGGGCAAAAAAAATGAAAGAGGTGGATGTGTTTTTTCCTTCTGTGGGTAATATTCCACTGATCCAAGTAGGGCATTCCAAGATTAAACTTAGGACCTCTTGCACCCGAAGCAAGAATCATACCACTAGTTCAAATGCCCATTGTGGATGCTTATCTATTTTATTAGTTAATCAAGTGTTTGATTTAACCTAGTATTTGTTGTAATGCCATTAGAAGTTTCATACGAGTGAAAGATTTATGAAACTATACAGGGTACAGATAAACAGGAAAAAGGAAGTAAAGGGTCTGTTGAATCTGTTCTGTCTTCCTGTCGAAGTAATCATATTTGTTGCTTCTCTTCTCAATCAAGCCAGCTTTATTATTCACCCAAAAAAAAAAATCAAGCCTGTTTTATTTATGAGCAGTCTTGTGAGAAAACAATCAGCTTTGGGCAAAGCCTTTTTCATCCATTTATGGTTGGTTGACATAGCACTGGAATACTCAGTCCAGTTAAATACATAATTAATTGGAAACCATGTGAAGACTTTTTCCACTGATCCAAGTGGGGCATTCTGAGAATCGAACTCAGGACCTCTCGCACCCAAAGCGAGAATCATACCACTAGACCAATTGCCCTGTTGTAGGTGCATACCTATTTTGTTAGATAATCAACTGTTTGATTTGACTTGGTTTATGTATCCGTTTACTTAACCTGCAAAATGTTGGGTCAACTCATTTTCTTCTGAACCATAGTTTCATATATATATATATTTGATTCTCAATAACTTTTAAATAAGAAACAGAATATTAAGTGCATATTTTATGATGTTTTCAGTCACATCCTATTATTTGGTTCTGTGATTTCCTCTCTTCTCTGTGACTTGAAACATTTTGGTTCAGGCAAGGAAGTAAATCCGACACTCCCATACTTTATTATGTTATAATATCGAAATCTGTAATGCATGACAAGTTTGCTACAAGTGGAAAATTTATAAAACTCTTTGAATTGTACAGAAAAATGGAAAAAGGAAAAAATAAATTAAGGTTTTGTTGGTTCTGTTCAGGCTTACCACCTGGGTAGTCAAATCTATTCTTTCTCTTCTCAGTATAGCCTATTTTAGTTATGAAGAATCTTGTGATAAAAACAAATTTGGTTTTGGTAAATTATTATTTTTGGTCCTGTTAGTTCACTTAAGATTGGAATCCTCAGTCAAGGCGAAAATAGAAAATGAGAATCCTCCTCTGCCTTTCATTTTGATGGGTTATATATATTCCACTGATCCAACTGCAGCATTCTGAAATCGAATTCAGAAACTTTTGCACCCAAAGAAAGAATCATACCCTTAGACCAAATACTCAGTTTGTAGATGTTTATCACTTTTATTAGTTAATCAAGTGTTTGGTTTGACTTTATATATGTAGAAGTTGACATAACAAGGAAATTGTTGACACAAGATGATTTTGAACCATAGTTTCAGATAAATTTGATTCTCTATCAAGTTTTAGGTATGAAAGAAACTGAGTTTCCTAGGTTATACAATCCTGTAATAACAAAGAGAAGGTAATGTGCATGCTTTATAATGTTTTCATTCACATCAATTGATTTGGTTCTGTGAATTCCTATCAAAATCTGTGTGACCTGAAATACAATCATATTTTAGTTTCACACATTGGGTGTATTCGACACTTAAAACACTTCCATACTGTAAGTAATAATATCAGAGGCTGTAATGAATTATAAGTTCCAGACAAGTAAAAAATTCATAAAACTATAAGCAGGAAAAAGGAAAGATAAATGAATGAAGATTCTGTTTTGTTGAATTTGTTCTGGCTTATCATCGTTTGTAGTCAGATCTGCTGTTTTTCTTCCGAGTCAAGCTTATTTTAGTGATGAAGAACCATGTGAGGAAACAGTAGGATTTTGAATAAACTAATATTTAGGGTTCAATTAATGAGTTGACTTTAGGGTGGGAATCCACACTCTTAATTGAAATTAAGAGGTAAAGACCATGTGGGCTGTGGATGCCCTTCCTTCTGATGGATAAAAAATCCAGTGATTAAGAGGGGCATTCCGAGAATCGAACTCGGGACCTCTCGCACCCAAAGCGAGAATCATACCACTAGACCAAATGCCCTGCTCTTGATACTTGTCTGTCAAGTATTTATATGACTTATTGTTCTGACCATTGGGTCAATTTCAGCTGCATATGATATGAACCATAGCTCCATGATATTTGATCCTCTCTTAATCCTGAAAGGAACGAGTGTCTTCATATATAATTCTGATCACAAAGTTTTTTTTGTTTTTAGTGGGAGAGGGGTATCACAAAGAGGTGAAAATGTGTTTTGATGTTTCCTTCTCAGATCCTGTGATTCTTTATGGTGCTTGTTCATCCCTCTTGATTTTTTACTACTAAAATTATCACAATTTTGTTTCAGAATCCAGATGGAAGTAAACCCAACACCCCCAACTTATCCATACTGTAGTTACTCTTATCAAAGGCTATTCCCAGTCTGGTTGCCATGAAAAGGTTTTCACATGACAAAATTTTCTCAAAAAATCATTTTTAAGCTGTCTGGTTGCCATGAGAAGTTGGTTTTCTCATGTTTTTATCATGATTCTTTTCTATCCTTTTCTTGTGGGATTTTCTTTTCTATACAATTCAAGGCAACCAGACTGGGCCTTGTAAGAAAAAAAGGATTTTATTCAAGAAAGCAAAACAAAATAAGAAAACAAGGGGATGAGAAATCCCCCGAAAAGAAAAACCAAACTGGAAAAAGAGAGGGCAGCAACTGCCTGGCAAAACAAGAGAAAAGACATAATATCAAATCGTGATTACAGTATCCCAATCCAAAGTTAACAGCCCCCTCTCCACACTTCCAGATCCCAACCAGTGGGCAGCTCATGAGGCCACCTTCTTCTTTGCGCTCCTAATGACTGGGAAAGTCAATTCAGCTGTATCATTAAAATCTCTATTCTTTTGCTCTTTTCAAATCGACCAACAAACTGCAGAAGGCATCAGCCGCCAAATCTTCTTCCCTTAGCATTAAAAACCGAGGATCTCCAATCTGTTTCTGCCATATCCAGCATGTTACCTTGTTTCTGAGGAAAGTCTTGAAATGATAAGTAGAAAATTTGTTTCAATATTTTGACAAGTTCCTTAGTGATATAGTGGCATGTTTTGCCCAATTGTACAACGGCTATAGTTTATGGATTCAGTATTTTTTGTTATACTATTTGGTGTCTTCTTCTCTACTGGGTTCCAATATGGGAACTTTCAGGGTGTTTAGCTTTCATGATGAATGCTAGGTGGATTTCAGTAATAACAATTAATATCTGTGTTCAGCTTCACTAACCTTAACAGAGTTCTGTAAGTATCTTGACTACTCAGCTGGTCTTGATTCCAACTTTCCTGTCAAGAGTTTTGTTGCAGTTCTGAGTTCTCTCATTACTGCAGGTCTTGTTCAGGAGCTCAAGATGTGGTCTGTAAGTTTTAGTCATAGAAGAAATTGTAGTGTTCGTAAATAAAATTGTTTGTTCAAATTCGGTTATTAAATGAAATACTAATGGGGACCATGGGGCTGGTTCTCCATGTACCAGAAAGAAAAATGTGTGTTGCCTGTGAAACATCTATTCATGTGTGATTGGGTTTCTTGGTAACTATGGTACTTCTCTTAAAGAGAGTTCCGACACTGGGAACCATTATTGCTACTTTTATTCATATGTTATTGCTACCTTTTTCTAGTCAATGCATGAAATGAAAATGATTGTGTCAGTGAATATTATCTAGTCTCTGGAATAGTTTTTCTTTCTTACAATGGGAATCTAACAGTCATTCCACCACTTGAAGCCTTGTGTGCTGTCCTGATGTTAACTCTTCATGCCCTGACAGCCTGACTTGGTTGCTGCTTGTATTCTGGCATATTTGTATGTGAGGTGTCAGGGCAGAAAATAAAGTTTGAGAACCTAGCTGTGCTTGGGAAGCATGCGTTGCCGTGTAAAAGAGAGTAACTTTCCATTTTCCCAGTTGAGCATACTCAGCCTTGGATTGAAGTTCAGTTGAAGTTCTGGAATGGCTTGATGGTGCATGGGACGATAAAAGCATGGGGGAAAAACACTTTCATTTTGGTGCTTTGTTACTGGTGCATGTTATTGAAGTAACTTCTGATTCTAATTTACACTGGATTAACTGGTTTTCAATACACTATTGGCCGTAACATCATTGTTTATCAGAATTTGTAGTAGTGTGGCATAGCATGTTTGTGGGATTCTGATACGCGTCTTTAGATTAAGCACTCTTTTGCATGGGCATTTTTTAGTTTTGTGATTTGTAAACTATATGCATATTCCATCAAACTAACTTGTGTACAGGATTTGGACATCTCCCATGGGTCTGTGTTGTACAATGTTGATGAGCCAACTGTTCGAAGCCTTAATGGATGTAGGGTTGCAGATCAAATTCTTCGACTTGTTCCAAATATTGAGGTGAACAGTTAAATTGCTTGGCCTTGAATTGTATCTCAGTGTTGCAGACACGCTAGTCCTTATCTAACCCCCTCCCCCTGCATGGGTAATTTGTAGCATTTTCGTACAACACTCATGTGTTTAAAGTTTTGGGCCAAAAGGCGTGGTGTTTATTCAAATGTAAGATGCTTTTCTTTGTTTTTCTTCTTCTTGTCATTGGCTCTTTAGCTTCACATTACGACTTCATTTTTTTCCCTCTGATATTTTATGATCAGGTGACTGGGTTTCTTGGCGGTGTGAATTGGGCTCTTTTAGTTGCTCGGGTATGCCAGCTTTATCCTAATGCAATTCCGAGTATGCTAGTTTCGCGGTTTTTCAGGGTTTATACACAGTGGCGTTGGCCAAACCCTGTGATGCTTTGTTCAATAGAGGAAGACGAGCTTGGGTTTCCCATATGGGATCCTCGTAAAAACCCTCGTGATCGAACTCATCATATGCCGATCATCACACCTGCATATCCTTGCATGAACTCCAGTTACAATGTCTCTATAAGTACCCTCAGGGTTATGATGGACCAGTTCCAGATTGGTAACAAGATTTGTGAGGTAAATGCACGAAGAGTTTTCACTTTTCAGCCCTTTGGTTGTTGACAAATATCTACTGATCTCTACCCCCCCTGGTTTTTTCATCCAGGAAATTGAACTGAGTAAAGCGCAGTGGGGTGTTCTGTTTGAGCCATACCTTTTCTTCGAGACATATAAAAACTATTTGCAGGTTGACATAGTTGCAGCTAATGTTGATGATTTGCGTGCATGGAAAGGCTGGGTGGAGTCCCGGCTAAGGCAGCTTACTCTGAAGGTAGTAAAGTCTATGCCTGGGGTAAACTTCAAATTATATTTAATCCATTAATGAGAACTTTTCTTAAAACATAAAAGGAAAGAATAAAAAGAAAAAAGAAATGGAAGAGGTAGTTTCTTTCTCATCTCTGCTTTCCATTTGGCAATTTGCAGATAGAGCGGGACACATATGGGATGTTGCAATGCCATCCATATCCAAATGAGTATGTAGACACCTCCAAGCAGTGTTCACATTGTGCCTTTTTCATGGGCTTGCAAAGGAAACAAGGGGTGAGAGTCCAAGAAGGACAGCAATTTGATATACGTGGGACAGTTGATGAGTTCAGGCATGAGGTGAACTTGTACATGTTTTGGAAACCCGGAATGGAGATCAATGTTTCTCATGTTCGTAGAAGGCAGATTCCTTCATATGTATTTCCAGATGGATATGAACGTCCTAGGACATCGAGGATTACATGCCAGCAGGCTGAAAAATTATCTCATGAAGATGGTGGAGAGTGCAGTGCTGGATATGCTGAGAGACGTCTTAAGAGGAAAAAGGATCCTAAAGTTGCTGATGTGAAGTTGGATAAACCAGAGAAACGGGCTTCCATTAGCCCACAGAAGCAGGATAATGTGCGGTCAGATGCAATAAGGGATCAAGTATCAATTCCTCTGAATGAGCAGAAATCGTTTTCGGTATCTGAAGTTAGTAACAAGTCAAGCATAGAAGGTCAGGTCAGCTTTGGTGATGGGTATGAAGGAAAGGACTTGGTCAGCAGCATGGAGAGTGCTCAGGCTGGTTCTTGCAAGAAGCTATTAAAAAAGAAGAATGACAGCAATGTGAAGCCGGATGAATCAGAGAATCGGGTTTCTATTAGTCACGGGAAGGAGTTGCTTGCTCCATCTGAAGTTAGTAGTAGTAGTGAGTCAGTTGAATTATGTCAGGTTGGTTTTGATGAGGACAGGGCTGGGGATTCAGCATCAGATCATATGGACCATGTTGAGGTTGGAATTGGAGCAAATAATGCTTCGAGAATGGAATCAGAATCTGTAGCAGGTAGCAGCGAGGAGAACATGGGAAGCTCTGAAGGGAGTGACAAGCAGGGGTTTTTGCAAGTTGATGCGTGCAAGGCAGATTCAGGCATACCTTCCGAGAATGGTGGCTTAAACGGGAATGGAATATTGCAAATCGGTTTGACGGGAGAGTTAGAGGTCTTGGATCTTCCTTTTCTGTTTTTCTTTTTCTCAAATCCATTATTTTACTGCGTTAGGTTTCTCTCCAAAAATAGCTTTGGGATTTGAAAGGGGGAATTGTGTCACAGACATTCTCTTTGTAGTTGATATAGGAATGTTACGGAGATTGCTTCTTCCCATTCTACCAGCTGCACCCATCTTTATTCAGATTTTTGGCAACCCTAGAAAGACTTGGGGTTGCCCTGATTCTAAATGAAGGCTGATACCAGTCAGAATATGGAAGGGGTGGTCTCTGGGACTTCTTCTTGTGATTATCCCCCAAGCTTCACTTTGTGGCATACCAAGTTTAATTTTACGTTCTGACCTGCCGACTTTCATTTTTGGTTCTATTGCTGTTTTATTGTGAAGCCAAATGTTGCCCTTGGGACAGTTTTAAAAGCTCGAGGTGGAGTTGGTTCAGAATCTGCGGAAAAACCTGTGATAAGGCATGTATATCCAATCCCTAAATTTTTTGCTGGGAATATTTGTACTGGGTTATCTTTATACTCTCCTGTATGGTTTGTGTGGCTATCTTTGTGGCAGGTTGAGTCTGACGTCAACAGCTTGAAGATTTGATACCGTGTCACCCAATCGTGGACAGAATCTGGCAGCAGCAGATGGAAGGCCAGCACTCTGGAGGGTAAGTATTGAACTGCAATGCTGGCTCTCATTTTGTTTTTTCAGGTGTGCTTTTGTATTTTATGTAGCGGACTGGGAGCTGGCCGTGAACTGAAGAGCTTCTGTGCCAAGCTTGCTAGTTGTGTACAGTCGGTAGTGTTGTGTATTATGCTTGTGCTGTGGCTGATCTACCACAAGCACTCGCGAGAGACATGTTGGGTGGTTTCTAGACTAGGCCTCAACTTATTTTTTACCCCTTGGCAATTGAGGGAAGTGTCCGCACTCATTTTTATGAAAAATTGTTATGATTGGAGGGGATTGTTCTTTTGACAACTAGTGGTAAGGGGAGGGTGTATGTGGGTTGTTTGGGTGTAGGAAGGTGTTCCCTTTTTCTGCTTTCTGAAGCATTTGTAACTTTGTGACTGGTAATACAATATTCTTGCTCTCTCTCTCTCTCTCTCACATAGGAAGGTGTTACCTTTTTCTGCTTTCTGAAGCATTGGTAACTTTGTGACTCGTAATACAATATTCTTGCTCTCTCTCTCTCTCTCTCACACACACACACGCGTGCGCGCGCACACACACATGTACGCGCTTAGGACAGTCTCATACTGTGCCTGCCAACGCATGTGGTTGAGATGTGTGCAAGAGAAGCGGGTGAATGTATGGTTTTGTATGTGAATACAGGATATTCCCTCTTCTTATGACCAATGCTAGACTGAACTCGGTACCATGTGACCCAAATGATTTACCATTTGGATCCTGAATCTGAAACAGTGTTAAAGATTGAATGGTGATTGGCTGGGTCTACATGGTCCTGTGAGCAGCTTATCGTTAATCAGTAGTTATCCTCATTGTCTTTTAAAAGCTTTTTCGAGCTTGAGTTGTTTATAAAGAAATTAAGGATAATTCAAACGATCCTAAGCTGCAAGCAGTTTCTCAAGGGGTGGCTTCTCATTCAAGAGGCCGGATTTGGTAAGACAACTTAGAGTGGCTAAAGTTGGAACGACATCAGTGCTGACACATGAGCACAGGAAAAGGGAAATACACTTTTTGGGGTATGTTTTTCACTTTTTGGCAGTGGTGTGTTGGCCCTGATGTCATTCCTACTTCAGCCACTCTTAAGTTGTCTTACCCAATCCGATTACCTCATTGAATAGTAGGCGGCTCTTCCCAGCTACTAAAACAAGGAATCTATATATATCTATTAAAGCAACTCCTGATGATTTGGAGGCTCTCATTGCCTTCCTACACATGCTTTAACCACACATGTATATCTTATTGTTTTCCTACACACGCTTCTCCTGCACATGTGTATGCTTATTTATCTCCCAATTAAATTTTGACACGTGTTATATCTTATATTTTTTCTAGTTTCCTTTATTTCTTAAAATCTCTTTTATCTTTTCTTTACTTATTTTTCTAATTTGTCTCAACTAATTTATATTTAATAAATTTGAATTTAATTATATCATTAATTATTTAACTTTCTTATTGTTTTATATTATTTTCTTTATTTATCTCCTTTAAATCTATAATAATTTTTTTAAATAAAACAAATCTAATAAATATTACACACACACACACATACAACAACAAACAGCCTTATCCCAACAATTTGTAAGGCTGCAAAATTGGTTGGGCCGGCCCGAAACCCGACTTGTCTAGCCCGTAGTTTGGTTAGGCTGGGCAGACCAAACTTGGGCTTGGGTCGAGTTTGGTTACATATGACAGGGCCCGACATA
>JAOXJP010000015.1:8526867-8537864 GCA_025762735.1 Platanus orientalis | reverse complement strand
TCCCCCCCCCCCCCCCCGCGAAAAAAAAATCTTTAATTTACTTTTTCGATTCCTTGTGTACGCCCCTGCATATGGGTCGACATTAGGCATTCACTAAGTGGGCGCACCAAATCCGTGCCATAAAAAACAAATACCATTCATCTCAAATGCAGGAAATGCCAACGAAGATGTCTTTTAGAGAGCTAAATAACTCACCTTTTTCAGTGATGACTGTGCTAGAAGTGTATTGTGTTCACCCTTTGAGACTACTACTTAAATCAATTATATTTGATCTTATGTGTCTTCTAATTCTTGGGGGGGTGTTAATAGTTTTGCCAAAACCTTTGTACACTGACACCCACTGATACACAGTCTAAGTATATTGTTTTTTTGGATTTTGGATACCAAAAAATAAAAAATAAAAATTATAATAATAATAGAGGCAACATCTGGAATTTTGGATGATTCTGAGGCCTTATTTCTGGGGTCCAGTGTACAGTCTTTGATGTAGTAACATAACTATATTTTGTAGAGATTTTTATGCTTTTGTTTTTTCTTATATATATATTCTGGATATGAATTTTTTCTTTCCTGTTCTTGTAGGCTGTAATTGCAAAGCGAAGTGATACGTTGGTGATGTCTAGTGATGGCCCTCTTGGAGCTTATGCGAATCCACATGGTTTTGTGCATGAGGTCATGACTCTTTATAGAGCAAATGGCTTGGCACTTCGTGGAGGTCCAGTCAAAGAGCATAGCTGGTTTCCGGGGTATGAGCTTAACTGTTTTTTACCCTTCTGTGAACAAATTTACTGTCCTGAGCTTCTGCATTTTATTATTCTTCACAAATCACCGAAGTCATTGCATGCCCATAGGAATCTAAGGACTGAATTTTCCTGAGAAGACCTTGAAAAAAGTACCCTTTTTTTTTTTTTCTATAGATAGCAAAGTGTGTGATGCGGGAGCATACCATGTCAAGAAGTTGGAAAACCTTGGATTGTTCAGTAGTGTAGAGTTAATTTTTGGATTTTAGGGGGATTTTTCAATTATTTAAGTCTTAGGGGGTTGAATTTAATAAAACATGTTTGCCAAGGGGTAGAAGAGGATTTTATTTTCAAGGATATACTTTTAATATTGTCAAAAAGCTGTGGGGTTTTTAGGGACTTAATGACTAGTTGGGGGTATTTTTGCATTTTTATGGGCTGCCACCTCAGCCTATGGGACACACAAAAGTGGCTAGACGACAACCCCTTTATTTGTCCTCTTGTGACTATAAAGTCAACGAAGGGGTCCCACAATATGAGATGCAAGATATCTCCAATATTCTCTTAGATTTTGGAGAATATTTGGATCCGATTCGTTAGTCCAATATTCTCCAAGATTGTGGAGGATATTTGGAGATCTTTTCTCCAAGATTGTGGAGAATATTTTGAGAGATTGTTTAAAATCTTGTGGGACCCAATAACTTATTCAACAAGCTAAATATTGTGCTAACCAAGATTCTTTTTTTCTTTAGATTTTTTTTTTGTATTATTATATGAAAAGTCTATTTTAGTTAGAAGATTTAGAATATAGGATTTTATTTTATTTTATTCTCAATGTAATGCCTATTTAAAGGCCCTTCTACGTATGAGGTAAATCAGTTGAAGATGAATATTTGAAAAAAGAAGACACAGGTGTTGAAGTGGGTGTGGTATCCCCTCTTTTCTCTCATCTCCACAAGTAATATTTTCCTTTCTTACTCTTCTTTATTTCTTCTTTTTCTATTTCTGGTTTCCTTCTATAAACCCAAAAAAACAACAAACTTGCATATATAATTTTATACACCTAAACTTATCCAAATTTGCTGAAATATGGAATAGTGGTATAACATGGACCCATGAATCACTCTGTCAGAGCGAAGAATTTTTTGTCGCACAAACAGGGATATTTTGGTCATTTCACACCATTGCCCAGATTTTTCAGAATTCAGATTTTGGGTTTTCTTCTTTCAATTTGTGGTTTCCCTAGGCAAATCCTACATCAGTATGGAGTTGCTAATGTTCACTGAAATGACCTGGATAGCTTCATCTTAATCCTCTTTGTGCTTATTTCTCTTTTTTCTAGTTTCAAGAGATTCTAGTTTAGGTAATATCCAAGGTTGAAGTGGTAGGTTATGTTGAGATTTTCGTCATATCCTTAAAAATATTTGAATATTTTAATGGACTGAGCTTGGGGTAGCGAAAATTAAAGTGAGAGCACGCTGAGTAGGTGGAATGCTTCATTCGGTTGCTGTCTGGGTTAGAGAGGTGCTATTCTTGGATACAATTGATATTACTGTGAAGAATTTTCTGGTGTTTTGCCTTTACAACACAGGAGCAGGTTGACTAGGGCATGGGGAAGAAGAAAATGATGTGGAGGCCCATCAGAAACATGGAAAGTGTTATTAAGTTTTGGCATCACTGGGAATGCCCCTGGTCCATGTATTTAAGTTGCTTTTGACCAATCTCTCAAGCTTATTGGCTAAGGATACAACAGATTATTGAGGCACTGAGAGGATAGAGAAGGTTTGACAACCTCAAGGAAAACGAATAAGAAAGAGGAGCTTAGACATGTGTCACTTTTAGGTTGATCTGGGTACCATTGCCAGGCCCCTGTTTTATCAGAAGGAAAGCTGGGGCCTGGGTTCTATCCATGTGGATAAAGTTGATCAAATGGGGGAACTTAGACTCTTTGAAGCACCAAACAATTTTGACATTCAATTGTGCTAGTAACAGGGCACATTTGAATGTTCAAGGAGATAGCTTGGTCAAGTGCATGGATTTTGGTCTTTGAGCCAACACCTCAAATTCCCTTGTCGTCAACAGTCTGAGACCAATCACATGGCCAAAAAATGATTACTAAATTGACAGACTTTATTGAAGGGGGTTGATCTAAGAAGAATCAAGCAACCATAAATGGATGTACTCTCTTTTATTGGAAACAATGAATGAAAAGTAGTGAAGATCAAGGTTCAAAATTTCAATTTTGATGAATATTTCAGCCATGTGAGTTATGAAATTTTTGACGTTTCGTTTTGAAATATTGGAAAATCTATGGAAATTATGTAAATATTAGAAAAAATGAATTTTCCAGAAACTTTAGGGAATGTTAAAATAAGCTTGATTTTAAAGTTTTTATTAAAATATGGAATTTTTAATCAACTATTGTTATGCTATTTAACATATCAAATTATTAAATTTTTTTGTTAGCTTTTCACTTTAAATTATTCATTTTTATTTAACTCCAATTAAAATTAAATGGTCAGGTCATTACCCAGTGCTGGTACCATAAGTACGGGGTGCTGAGAGGGGTGGACCGTAGACAGACCTAACTTTTGGCTTTTTTGCACAAAGTGGTTGGCTCACAAGACCCGAACCCACGTTTTCACATTGACAGACCAAACCACTACAATTGCACCAAAGCAATGGTAATATATTATTATTATTTTTATTATTAATAGTGAATAACGAAATATTATTATTATTATTATTTTATTCTAAAATGAATTTTATTAATGTATGAAGCTATTAACTAATAATCTAATATAGTAATATACATATTTTATTTATTAAGTAGTAATCAGGTCATGTATTAATCTATGAGGGTGTTAATTATTAAGTTATTAGTTATAAAATTATTAATGTATTACTATTATGATATTAAAGAGGGTGTTATGGTAAGTATACCTAGATCTTAATAAAAACCAAAAAGCGAGAGGGAGAGAAAACTGTCGGGACTTACCTCCAATGATGAACGACAACGGCGATAGCAATGGCAGATCCGACCAAGGTGATGCTTGTTTCTTTTCTCTCTTCTACTTCTTTGTTCTTCTTCTCTTTCTTTTTCTTCTTTTGAATCTTGCCTAAAGTTAATCATCTTTGTCTTTCTTTTCTAGGTCTAGGTTATAGAAAATTCAAAACATATGATCAATTTTTCTTTTCTGAAATTTCGTTGGCATTTAGGGATTTCTTTCTCTTAACTTACAAAAGTACACATCATTTCACTAAATATAGCTATTTTGGTGAAATCTTGGAAAAAAAATCAATTCCCTTCATTTTTCATTTCATCCCTTTAATTTTATTTTAAAATTTCGTTGAAACTTTGAAGTGTTGAATCATGGTGAAAATTGTTAAAAAAAAAAGGGCAACCTAGTGCACGAGGCTCCAACTAACGCGGGGTCTGGGGAGGGCAAGATGTATGCAACTTTACCTCCATTTTTGAAGAGGCTGTTTCCGTGACTCAAACCCGCGCCACCAAGGACGCTAACAATAAGCCTTACCGTTGGGCCAAGCCGCTCTTTCATGGTGAAAATTGCTAATAAAAAAAAAAAAAGCTTTAGTGAAGATTACCTTCTTGATTTTTCTTGTTTTGGTGGATTCTAAGGTGTTGTTAATGGTGGACTTGATAAACAATATTGTGGTGGACCCCATAATAATTTAAGGTATGCTCCTTAAACCTTTCCTTTATCCTTCTATTCTATCTTCCATTATATTTTGTTATTGAAGCTATATATATATATATATATATAGCAACGACAAGCAACCTTATCCCAATTATTTGGGGTTGGCTCCATGAATCATATTCTGCCATTCCGCTCTATTTAGGGCCATATCTGCCGTTTAATTACAAGCTGCTATGTCTCTCTTACTACTTCAACCTAGGTCAATTTTGGCCTTCCTCTAGTCCTTCTAGCGCCTTCAACTTGCATCATCTTACTCTCTTCACTGGCACAGTTATTGGTCTTCGTTGCACATGACCAAACCACATCTCAATCAACTTTCCCTCATTTTATAACGTATTGTACTACACCTAAGCTCCCATGAATGGATTCATTCTTAATTCTATCATTTCCAGTCTTGCCACTCATCCATCATAACATCCTCGTTTCAGTTGCACTCATTTTATGTACGTGTTGTTTGTTGGCTGTCCAACATTTTGCTCCATAAAGCATGCTTGGTCTTATAGTGTCTTATAAAATTTTCCCTTCAATTTTAATGGTATTCATTTATCATACAACATTCCAGAAGTGCCTCTCCACTTCAACCATCTCACTCAAATTTTATGAGCAAAATCATCTACAATATCTCCCTTTTTGTGCATGATTGAACCAAGAAAATGAAAATGGTCATTCTGAGGTATCGCTTGGTTATCAATTCTAACTACTCCCTCATCACTACTATTATTTTGGCTAAACTTGCATTCCATATATTCTTTTTTAGTCAGGCTTACCCTAAAACCATTTGACTTTAAAACATCCCTCCATAGTTCTAAGTTGGCATTTACCCCCTCTCTAGTCTCATTAATCAGCACATCATCAGCAAACGACATACACCATGATACTTCCTCTTGTAGTATATGTCTAGTCAACTCATCCATAACTAAGGTAAAAAGGTACGGACTCAATGCTGACCCCTGGTGCAAACCTACTATGATCGCAAACTTACTTGTGTCTCCCTGGTTGTCCTAACACTAGTTATCGCTCTATCATACATATCCTTAACTATGTCAATAAATCTACTTGGGATTCCTTTTTTTTATCCAGAACCCACTAAATAATCTCTCTTGGTACTCTATCATATGCTTTTTCAAGGTCAATAAAGATCATATGAAAATCTTTCTTCATTTTTCTATACTTTTCCATCAATCACTGGAGCAGAAAAATAGCTTCAATTGTTAATTTTCCATGCATAAATCCAAACTGATTTTCGGACACTAGGTTTATGTCGTAGTCGATGTTCAATCACTATCTCCCATAGTTTCATTGTATGGCTCATAAACTTGATCCCACAATAATTGGTGTAATTTTGAATATCCCCCTTATTCTTGTACATAGGGACCACAATACTTTTCCTCCACTCATCCGGCATTTTTTTAGTTCTAATGATCTTGTTAAAAAGTTTAGTTAACTATGATAAACCATCCTCACCCATACATTTCCGAACCTCAATTGGGATACGATATGGCCTAGTGCCTTTTCTATCTTCATCCTCTTTATTTTTCATCACTCTAATCCTACGGAGATATCTATGATCTCTAATCTCCTCTTCTCTACCGATTCTTAAACCGACATTCCCTACATGATCTTCATTTAATAATTTTTGAAAATAGTTCATTCACCTTTCTTTAATCCCTCCGTCTTTTACTAAGACTCTTTGATCCTCACTTTTAATGCATCTAACATGGTCCAGGTCTTTACATTTCCTATCTCTTATTCTTGCAAGTTTATATACACCTATCTCACCCTCCCTAGTACCTAACTTATGATAAAGGTCTTCATATGCCTTGAATTTAGCATCGCTTACAGCTTTCCTAGCTTTGTTTTTTGCATTTTTATATCTTTCTGCATCTTGGATCTATATATATATATATAGCCTCTCTTTCATGACTTTTAATTCTTATTCTGTCTTTACAGAATACCCCACTTTATACCTACAAGCCCCTTCTTTGTGCCTACAAATGTTTCTGTAATAGTCTGTAAGACAATACAGCAGTGATAATACACTGAAAATCAGCCACCTTGTTTCTCTATTTTATCTTTACCCTCTATACCCCTTCAAAAACCCTAAACCTGAACTTTATATCCTTTTCCATAAGCCCAAAGCCTACCTATTTGTTACTTTTGGGAGTTCGTTTGACATCAGTTGGGCAACCAAGAAACAACATAGGGGTAGCACCAATTGGTGTCAAGATGAGGGAAAGTCGACAGATATTTCAGCCATGTGCAGCAAAGACCAATAGCTGCATCAGTGAGGAGTAATATGGTACAAGATGTAGGCATTAAAAGGGGAAGGGGAAGACCAAATTAACCTGGGTGGAAATATTGAGGAAAGACATGGGTGCTTATGATTTAACAGAAAATATGACCTTACATGGAGTGGAAAGGAAGAACAGGATTCCTGTTACCAACCCCAAGTAGTCGGGATAAGGCTGTATTAAGTTATGTGCTGGAAAATATGGAACACTAGAGAGGAGCATGGAATTGGACAAGATAATACCTTGGTGTAATTGTAGGAGATTAACCTATGTCATACAGCAGTCTTTCTCATTGTTTTGTCATTGGCGTTAATGGGATGAGATAGTACCTCTAAGTGGCCGAAAGAGATTAGTGGACGACACATCGCAGTCTTTTCTTTTCTTGTGCTAACCGTGGGATTCTGTGCATCCCCACATCTAATGATGTACTAATAAAATTTTGTGATCCACCCTTTTTCCTGTAACAGTCATCTGGGTGCAAATTTCTGAAACCCTCATAGTACTTGCTCTGTTGGCTATTCGCTGTAAATATTATATGGGTGGTAACTTTGTCATTTACCTATTTGGGTGTCATTCTTATTGCATTCTATTGTTATTACTGTTATCATTGTTAATAAAGTGCTAAGAAATGCTTTCTGCAGGTATGCATGGACAATTGCCATCTGTGTCACATGTGAGTCATTAATGGGCTGGCTTTTTACTGCCACCAACACTAAGTTGAAGCCAAGATCATTTTGGGGGATTCGAACTTCCCAAGTTGCTGATGATATGCGCAGTTCCCAGGGTGCAGATGATAGGTGCTGAGACCTGAAAAAGTCTTACCACCCAAAACAAAATACTGTGTATAAGTTGGTGTTCGAACATATTTGGTGTTGCTACCTGGTAAGCCTGTATTTTAACGTGAGTAGCAACTCATAGCTCTATGATATAAGCAGACCTAGAACCGATCTGGCACTCAAACAGGCCCTTGCCAACATAATTCTGTAGGCAAATGTGAATGTCTATCCCACATCTAAAAGTTCACAACAATATCAAAGTAATAGCATCTGTATATTCCTCCTGGTTTACTATTGATTTTTAACACAACTTGTTCATTACTAAGCCAACTACCCTTCTATAAATTATCGTTTTGAAGTGTAAACTTGGACCCCAAAGTCATGAAGACAGAAGTTTTGACATCTTTGTGTGTATATTACCTTTGCAGCAAAGACTCCTTTACTGGTACTTGCATTTGTTATAGAATACATTTGTTAGGTACATTGCCCCCTCATACCTTTTGACATGTCTTATGCCCGTTGAGGGCCTACTTGAGGCTGCTTTTGCCTACTTATAGCGTAGGAAGCACACTTGTGGTAGGAGAGGCAGACAACATCGCATACTGTGGTATTGCTGCCAAGAGGGTTCAACCCCTGGCTTCCCTCCTATGAGGCGCTATGGATTTGGTAGGACAACTTAAAGTTAGCTTAAAATCCCTTCGGATTAGGTACGAGTGCCCAAGTGTGAAATGCATCCTGTCCTGACACATCAGCATCAAAAAGTGAAAAGTATACCCCAAAAAATGTAAATCACTTTTTTGGGACTGATGCATTACGCCCAGGTGTATTTTGCACCAAAGCCGAGGCGTGTCAGTTCCCTGACACGAGCGGAGATTAGTGGTTCTTAAGGGAGGCCGACACAATCTTTTCTGTTTGTTGGGGGGCTACAGGTTTGAAAACATTGTGAAGCGTGCATTACTTAAGGCATGTTTCGTGTTAAAATGATCGGGACTCACCAATACTGGGTTTTCTTATTTGATATTCAACTAGACCAGAAGGTAGCTCGATGGCTACCTTATAAATTCATTATATTTGTTTGAATGGTTCAAAGAAAAAAATAAAAATAAAAAGGTGCACAATCCTTTTAATGGTGGGACCTGTTCCTCTGAAAATGAAACATGTGACGAGTTATGGGACCCGAGATCACATCATCTCCAGTCTGAATGGACAAGTACCACTCCAATCTCTGTTCATGATGTCTGACAAAGGTATATTAATAAATACATGGACACTTCTTTATTATATATTTACTGTAATACCCTCCTTTGACCCATGTATATTGACTTAAACACCCTTTGTCAGGTCATATGTCATGCATTGATTGGTAATGGAGTGGTATTGGTCCATTTAGACTGGAGATGATTTGAAATCATGGGACCTTCATACCCATCTACGAGTTTCGTAACCCACGAACGGGCTGAAATCCTCTGCGTCACCCCCCAGATGGGACACTCAGTTGGTTGGGGGGGGGGGAGGAGGGGAATCTATTCACTTTTTGGAGGTTTTTGATTCCCCTCCTGAGTGTCTCATCAGGGGGTGTGGTGCAGAGGATTTCAGACTGTAACACAACCCAAGATACTGCCTTCTTTTTAACCCTCTGGATTCTGTGTACCTCCTTAACAATGCCCAGAGTCTGCCCGCATGCAGGGGCAGATACGTAGCTTCAAAAAGTGAAAATCATGCCACCCAAACCCCAAAAAGTGTAAATCACTTGTTTGACGTTGCATGTCCGTCCCTGCAGGCGGGTAGACCTAAGGTGTTTGTTAAGGGGGTGCACCAAATCTGCGGGCTAGCCTATGGTGGTCATGTCTTCCCAGTGTCCTCCAGAACCTCAATCATTAGATCAAAGACATTCTTTGGAATGACAATTTCATGGCTAAGTGTTGTTTTGGATGATTAAATCCATCCAACGGATATCCGCCACTAGTCTGGCCATCGCACCAATACGAGTCCGTCCCGGTGATTGCGAGATCCTCTGTCCTTGTGAGAGGTCCTGGGTTTAATCTCATAAAATATGGGTACAGTGATATGCATCAAAGCGACCTTTATAACCACCGCCTGCCATTCCGGTCAAGCTGATTTGGCTTCCTAGCGAGGCCGCCATCCTAGGTCACCAGACCGGTCACCACACCCCAGTTAGTGGACCAGGTGGGGCTTACCTAAAGAAAGAAACAAAAAAAGAGTCCCCAGCTGTGGCTTTTTGATCACTTCTGTGGAGTCGAATGGAAACAGGAACTACACTTACGTCGGGCAATTCTAGAACGTTCAGTCATTCAAAGACAATGAACAAACCCAGTTTGCTGCTTATAAAAACCCAAACTTAAACTTCCCTTCAAACTACCCCTCACCTCTCTTCTTTATCCTTTCTCTTCTCCCTCCATGGCGGCCACTGCATCACCTGAATCCAACATCAGACCGACATATCCAGTCGATCTATGCTTTGATCTGGATCTTGTTTTGACGACAGCCGGGAGTACAAGTGGGATTCCGGCGTCGGAGTCTTTGGTATCAAACATGCTGACGGTTTCCACAGTTGACTTTTGTTCAGTATGCTTTGAAGAAGCTGAAGCAGGCAAAGGTGGCAAACAAATGCCGTGTGGCCATGCGTACCATGGGCCTTGTATCTCAACTTGGCTTTCCCTCTATAACTCTTGCCCTCTCTGCCGGTGCAGCATCTCCGGCGAAGCCTGATCGGAGACTTTCAGGTCTTTTGCTTCCGCTACCTTTTGTCATGGCTTTGTTTGAAGATAAGAGTTTGTTTATGCAGCTTCTCCATCTCTTTTTAGTTCATGGAGGCCGAATTTGTATTGGAAACACCAATTTCTTCCATGTCTTCCCACCCATCAACATGACCGTAAAAGGTGGGGCTGCAAATTATCTGAATAAACATCCGTCTGTTCAAAGCAAATACAGATCCCGAAAATATCCGTATCCATTTAAGTGTATCTGTATGTTCTATACTTATATTGTAGTAAATACCTTTCATAATATAATTTTATCAGGTTATAGTTTTGTTTTGTGAGATTTCACTTTATAGATTTTGGATATCCAAATATTTATTAAGTAAATGATCCGCAGAGATTTATTATTATTATTATTATGAGAGCAAATGTTTTACTCCCGATTTGTGTGCTCCCCTGTGCTCCCAGACACAAAGGGTGGGGGGGGGGGGGGTGGTTATAGGGTTAAAACTGTAAACACAATTTTCAATAAGACAACTTGCGCCAGTCTTTGTGTCTGGGAGCATGGGAGAGTGAACAAATGGGGAGTTGAACATTTGCTCCCCTTTTTTATGGGAAAAAATTAGGTGAAAACCATTCTCGTAAGAACTGTGTAAACAGCACCAGGGTGCGAACACATCAGAGCTGAAAAGTGATAAGGGGGGGGGGGGGGGGGGGGGGGGGGGGGGGGGGGGGGGGGGGGGGGGGGGGG
>JAOXJP010000015.1:8502302-8526606 GCA_025762735.1 Platanus orientalis | reverse complement strand
CTTCTTGAGTGTCCCATCAGGGGGGTTGTCGCACTTGATATTAGACCAATCCTTTGCGTTTTGCCGCATGCTCAACTTTAATAGTGTATTTTGATAGATGAAATATTCTGAGATACATAACTCCGCCAATGTTTATATCTTCAGACATTGTCGGTCCAAAACCCGGATAAAGGAGGAGGGTGACGTCAGGTTAAAAATCGGCCTTAAAAAACTTCTCAAACTATAAAACATAAATTCTGGGATACATCAAATGAAAAGCCTTTAAGGGATGATAAAAGTATTATAGATTAGACTATAATGAACCACTACACATTTAACCTTTAGTTAATAGAAATTTAAGGAGAGACTTGGGCAGTTATTATTATCAATCATGACTGCGAAAACTAATGATTTTAAAGTAGCTTTAAAAGGCATGTATGTTGACCATGTCACTCTCTTTTTTTTTTTCCTCCTCTTGTGATGGATATTTCTTTTCTAATATTTCTTTATAAGAAGTAATAAAACTTTAATGGTTGGTCTTATGAAAGCGAAAAATCGAATATTTGGTGGACCACACAGCTGACGTGGTGAGAAATTGAACATATAACCGATCTAGATGATCCATGTCAAGTCTAATGGCTATGTCCATCTTCGTGATACTGAAATTGAAAGGGTCACCTAATTGATAGAAGTAGCATCACCAATGTGATTTAAATGCCCAAAAAATGATGATGTTGATGGTTATATGTTAACGTGTTGATTTTTTATTTTTTTTCAATAGTCCCTCTAATAAATGACATATACATTGACCACGTCGACAACCCAGGACTCATATCCTCTGCGCCGAGCTAATGGTGCGTCTATGTGTATCAAGACACAAGGGGGGTGGGGCCCATACACTTTTTGCATGGGCCCACCCTCCTTGTGTCTTAGTACACCTTGATGCACCGTTAGCTTGGCAAAGGATGTGGCTCCCTACCACTGGCTGTGGGAAAACATCAACATAATTCATTGCCAAATTGCTTCCGATGGGGCTTGAAACCTTGATCTCTTTCTATTCTCTTTAAGCTATTGGACACTTTGAGATTCACTTTTTGTCCCTCATTGTCGGTGCATGCTACATTGCCCTTTGCACTAAGATCCTCTACTCCATTAAAATACCCTTAAAGTATGCAGCACGTTTAGTGTGTGACACATAGACAAAAAGGTGAAAATCACCTGCCCAAAACCTTATTTTTTGTCTACATGTCATTGTACCCGGTTCGTATTCAATCCACATAAAAGCGAATACAGATACATTTATAACCGATACATGTAAATATTCGCTTTGTTCAACAATTATTCGTTTATAAACAAAGCAAATATGGATACAGCTACTCCATTCATATTTGTTCAATATATATACATATATTAAACTCTTTGCTGAAACCTTTCCAATAGCTAATTCCCCATTTCTAGTTGAACTCCACCGATCATCTTATATCTTTATAATTATTATTAGGTCTCTATTATCTTTATAATCTTTATCATAATCATTGTCATCTTTATCTTCATTTTTTAATTACCGACACAAAAATCTCTATCATCTTCTTCTTCTCTAGGGTGATCTAAGTCTATGCTCTTCTGTTTTTTAATATAAAAAATGTTTTTCTTATTGTTGTTACCAGCAGTCTCATCCCTCTCCACCTCTCTTCCTTATCCCATTTTTTCACCTCGAAAATATGTGCTAGTATCAAAACCTTAATTTTCTAATAAAAATTGTAATTGGATATTTCCAGATTTGTAACCAATATTGATTTTAAGTAGATGTTTACAAATACAAATATACGTATATCTACTTCAAATTCTCTCCATTTACTGTACAAGATACACCATACGCAAAGTTCAAAACAAATTTAGTATCATTTTAATTCAAGGCTGGATCGGATTCGAACCTGGATCCATGTAATCATATTCAAACGGATATGTCTAAATCCGGTCTTAATCTGAAAGATCCAATTTGGACCGACTGTGCCCCGGTCCACTGACGTAATTGGCACTTTGATAGTTCCCCTTAGTCAATAATGGCAGGTTGGCGATCCGTTGGTCTCTCCCCTATAAACATATGAACCAAACCAACTGACCTTTCCATTTCTATCCGGAAATATTCTCTCAATTTTTCCCCTTTTTTTCTTTTGTCTCACCGAAATGGAGAACGCAAGCAGAGTTACCGATGAAGCTTTTCCCGGGTCTTCCAAGGTTTCTGCTCTTCACTGTATCGATCTCTCGAGCCCGGATATTCAAAAATCTGTTTCGTCATTGAAACAGGTAGGATTGAATTTAATCTTTCTTTAACTGTTTTATTCTTTCTGGGTTTTTCTTTTTTCTTCTTCGTTTTTCTGATTTGCTATTGATTTTGGTTTTTACCGATCTCTTTCTGGTGGGCTATGGAGAAATGTCGCTTGTTTGTTTGTTTGTTTATCTTTTCCTCTGATCTTTATGTTTTCAGTTATTTGTACTCCATGAATTCTCCGTTCTTTCTTTAATTTTAGTGTTTTTAATGCGTGGGTTTTGATATTCTACTGTTCTCAAATTCAAATCTTCTTGTGTGATTGAATTTCACCTTTGCAGCACTTTTCTTTTTGTTGGGCTTCATGAATATCTAACCCTGCACTTTTTCTTCTTACTAACAAGTAAAACCCAATTTGTGCTTTGGACAGTATATGGAATAATTCAGAGATGAAACTTTTTTTCCCCTCCTCATAGTAATCTATTATGATTCTTTCAATTTCGTTTGTCACAAAATGATTCTGGGTTTTTTTTTTTTTTTAGCTGTTTTTTTTTTACTGAATTTTGGTTTGAGCATCAATGCTTGTGAATCTGACTTCTTTTGGAGTTCTCTTGAGAATTTATTGAAGCAGCGTCAGTCTTGAAGGGAAAAGACCTGAAATTTCTTAACGGACCGTAACATTCAATCTATAATAATGCACACAAAAAGGTTGCTTCTTATGGTTAAAGTTTTTATGTGAGGCACTTGGGTTAATTTTGGGACCACTTTTGGTGAATTTGGAAACTGTGGGCTATCTATGTCTATTTGTTAAAAAAAAAAAAAGAGGGTGGGTTCTGTAGTTTGATCATTTTTCATTACTGTTGGTCATGGTCCCATGGAAAAAAATCACTAGTTTGTTTGTTTACCCTTAATCATTCTTCCCTTTTTTGTTAAAATCATAAATGTGCCAATATTTTTTGCTCTCTTGGAGGTTTTATGGGCTTACTTTCCAGTTTCTTTCTTATTCTTCAGGCATGCCTAGATTCTGGTTTTTTCTATATAATCAATCATGGAATCAGCCCAGAGTTTATGGATGAGGTCTTTTCCCTAAGCAAAAGGCTTTTTGATCTACCAATGGATGAGAAAATGAAGCTTCTGAGGAATGAAAAACATCGCGGCTATACACCGGTGTTAGATGAACTTTTGGATCCTGTTAATCAAGTAAATGGTTGGTTTTAGACCCACTTCCTGTTAATGAGGTTTTGATCTTCATATAATGAGTGAAAAAAATATGGAGGAATAAAGAAAAAAGTATGTTTACAGGCTCTTCTCCAGCAGATGATGGAGGAAAACACTCCTAACTTTAAGACACAACATTTTTTTTTTTTTGTAATTCGTATAATTTACTTCTTCATCTCAATATTGGACTTTGTTTCTTCTTACACAATCTTCTTCGTGTATTTTATCAGGCCCTAGTACTGATTGTCATTCTCTTTTCTGTTTCTTAGGAGATTACAAAGAGGGATATTATATTGGCATTGAAGTACCTGACGACGATCCAAAAGCAGAAAAACCATTTTATGGGCCAAATGTGTGGCCTTCCACAGGTACCACATTGAAGTGATTTTCCTCTTTTAAAACAATAAGTTTTTAAACAACCTAAATCTTTCACTCAATAAAACAGAAACATCAACAATTTGGGGATCTAGTTATCTTGTTTATCTTGTAAGTGTTGGTGCTTTCAACGCCTCTAGGTGCTGATTCTTTGAGTTTCGGTGGTGCTCATTCCATTGGGTAATCCTTTCTTTATTTATCTTTTTATTTTATTTTATTAAACCAAAACCTTCCACTCAATAACAACAGAAACAGCAACAATTGGGGGTTTGGTGTAGATCCCAACTTATCTTTATTCTTGTAAGTGTTGATGCTTTCAAGGCCCTCTAGGTGCTGATTCTTTGAGTTTCCATGTTGTTCATTCCATTGGGTTTATCCTTTCTTTGTTTATCTTTTTATTTTAATTTTATTTTATTAATTTGGCTACTGAATTCTCATTTTATCTTCATTATTAATCCTGATATTCTATTATTTATCTTAAATTTCTGCTCAACATCCTATATCTGTCTTCCCCTACTCCCTCAGCCCATTATTAATTTTCTTATTGATCAAATCATTCTAATACCCCATGGTTGCCATAGTAGTTGTTGATTTTTATTTTTTTTTTACTTTATAAAAATTATGGTTATTGATTCCTATTATTATTGATAGGTAATATTATAGGTGAAGATGGGTTTTGATAGCTAATATTAATTTTTTTTTGTTTGGTATTCTGATTCCTATTGGTTTATAGTAAATTCATTCAACCATATAATCATCTTCTCTATTTACTCACTACTATTTGATATCCATATTGTTGTGTTTTACTCTTCCTCCTGATAAAGCCCGCATCACCTTCTATTTCAAATCCACTAGATAAGCTCTTTAGGGAACCTATCATAAGCTTTCTTTATGTCAACAAAGATCGTGTTTAAGTTCTTTTATCATATCTTTAACTTTCTCACCAATCGCCGAAGAAAATTGCTTTGGTTTTCGAGTGTTTTCGAGTTCCTTGGCTAATGCTGTAGTTTTGTTGTCTAGTGATGCAAGACGCAAAACAGCCCATACTCAAAATTGATGGGCTTATGCAGGGGTATTTTGGGTTTTTTTTTTTTTTTTTAATGTTTTTGATGCAGGATGGGGAGGGGTTTAACCCACCTGCAGGTAATGGGCCCACAATAAGACAAACGGTAAGATAAAACTGCTGAAAGTTGACCAAGTTTTAACAGAACTCTGTTCTGGAAAAGTCTGGGCAGCAAACAGTAGAATCAAATAACTTCCTATGGACTGAAACTTTGCAAGAGTCTGGTTAACTAACTTACTAACATAAGAGTAAACCCACTAAGTTTCAGGAGAAACAGAACAAGGACTGTATATATAACAGTCAAAGAACCAGGTCTGGTTTTGTATTTTCAGCAAGTTGGAATAATCAGAAATAGAGTAGGACTGTTAGATTAAATCCCAAAATCAGAAAGCACAGTGAGTGAGATAATCTCAGCAAAATATAAGGTTTGAGTGCACTTTAGACTACACAAATCCAGATCAAGGTGTAGAGATAGTAGATAAGACTTAACCCAGATTTTTACATAACCAGAATTAGAAAACCAAACCTGAATTCTCAGCATAGGAACAGTACCAGAGATCAGATGGGGAAAGAACTGTAGTTACTTGACTGAACCAGTAATCAGGCAGAGCTTGAAGATGATCCACCAACAAAGAAGAGAAAAAACAAACTCACAACAGTCTGAGAGAACATTCAGGAGCAGCCCACAAAATCTCTTATATGAAGAACCAACCCATGATGGGTTTTCAATCAAACAGTCCACGAAAAATAGTATTCTTCTCTTGGATCTCCAGTTCTTCAGAAAACAGAGTTAGAACTCTCGTGGAACTGGGATTTAATAACAGCAGAAGATTCTCATAAGCGGGAAGCAATTGTAAGCAAAAGAAAACCCCGGAGTTGCAAGGTTTCTCATCAAGGCTCAAGACGAACAAGGTTTTGTGTGCAAGAAACACCTGCTGGATGAGCAAGGTTTTTCACCAAGATCAAGAAGAACAAGGTTTCACACTTAAGAGCAGAATCCTTTCACAGGATCATGTGTAGTCATCATTAGTATTTCAAAAATATCCATTCATTGCTTTATTTTGAGGAGGATACATGTATTTATAGGACACCGTTCCCCCCTTATCCTTCTAAAAACAGAAAGCCCAATTAAAATAAGAAAAATACAACTCAATTCCTACAAAAGAAGCAAGCCTAAATCAAAAGTAGGAAGAGAATCTTCCCAAAATAGGAAAAATACCTGCTTCCTTGTAAAAGAAAAAGATCCCAACTATATTAAGAAGAGAATCTAACCCAAAATTGGAAGAAACCCTACTTTTTCTTTAAGAAATCTACCCACAATAAAAAAATATATATTTTCTAATGCTTGTGTTCTAGAAGTAACATTTAGATTAGAAAATTAACATAATTGAACTTTTTTTAAAAGATGCCAAAGAAGAAAAATTACTAAACTATCCCCAGTCTAAGAATTACAAAAATACCTTGAGAGTGAAATTTACTAAAATACCCCAAATATCCCCAAGCTTTGAATATAAGCTGTTTAGCGACCCACATCATGCTTCCAAACAAATTACTTGAAGAAACATACTATGAGCTTTTCCCAAGCCAAACTAACCAAGTCAATTATAAGGAGAAAGCTTGACATCATAGAATTCTTTACCCTTGTTAACATGTTACACCTTTAAGCCCTCACGGTTTTAGGTGGTATTTATTCTTCATCACTACAAAACTCAATGTCAGGTTTATGAACCAAGGGAGAATGATGAGGGAGGTGAACCGGTCAATGCTCAAATTTGATGCAGGAGGGTATTCTGGGTTTTAAATTTTTTTTGATAAATATTATTTTTCTAGTTTTGTGTTGATGTAGGTTAGTTTTTTGCTAGTCAGTGTGGAGGTTTTTATTTATTCTGCCTAGTAGAATAAGTTTTATTTATTTTTTTGGAAAGTGGAAGTTCTATTTCCATCACTTTTCTTTGAGTCTTATTTTGGAAAGTCAAACGTTACACGTTTGGCTGGTGGTGTCATTTGAAAGGTTTTTCAGTTACTTTTCCAATGTTTCCAAGATCTTGTACATTTAATGTGATTTGGGGAAGCCATATGGCCAGAATATCAGAAAGGTATCACTTTGTGACAAGAATTAACTATTTTAAGGTTTTATTCTTTTAGGAAGTCTAGTTATAGTAGGATTAGGAAGCATGGGGTGTGAAATATTTATATATACACTTTGTGACAGAATTTTATTATTGACTGATTTATGATTGAATGAATTTTTCAAGAAACAAATTTGTTAAATAACTCTTCAAAGTGTGAATCCCTTTAGTCTTTTACCCACGGTGCAATTTCCTTGAACCTTAAGTGTGATTGCCTTGAAACAATTATTGTGATTCTAGTCAGTATCTTCTCATCCTCTAATCTTCTTCTAAGTTTTTCTATTATTATTACTGAAATTGTCTTACATTGATTTGATATTAGAGTACCAAATCATTTCCTTTTGGACTTACATCACTCAGTCTATGCTTAAACACTCCCTTTTAGATTTTCATAGTATGGCTCATTAGCTTGATTTCGTGATAATTGGTATAACTTCCAATGCCTGCTGTGTTCTTGTAAATAGGTACAATGCTTTTTGTCCATTCATCCAGATTTTCTTAGTTCTAATGATCTCCAATTGATCCCAAAGTTTGTTGTCTTCATCTTTCTGAAAACTTCTCTAACATCAGACACCTTAATTCTACAAAATTATCTATGATTTCCAATTTCATCAGCACTACCGATTCCTTCAAAACTGACAATCCCTACATCATCCTATTTTAATATTTCTAAAAATAGTTCCACTGCCTTTAATCTCCTTGTCCTTCATTAAAATTCTTCAGTCCTCATTATTAATTCATCTTACTTGAACTAGGTCTCTAAATTTCTATTCTTTTATTCAAGCAAGTTTCTAAACATATCTTTCTCACCATTTCTGGTACTCAACTTACAATAAAGGTCATTATACACCTTAAATTTAGCATTTTTATTGCTTTCTTAACTTCTTCTTCAGCTCTTCCACACCTTTCTATATTTTCCTTATTCATAATCTTTTGCCAATCATCCTTGTGACAAGATCTTTTTTTTTTCCTTACTTTAATAGCTGTTTGAACTTCATCATCCCACCTTCAAGTTTTATAAATTTTATAAAATGATTGTCCTGCTCCTCTAGATTTTCTAAAGAACTCTTTTATTGTTCTTTTAATACAACTAACCGTCCCATTTTACATAGCATTAGTTTCTTCTTCCACATTCTATTTTTATTCCTTCAACAGTTTATTTTTTATAATACTAATTTTTTCTTTTAGGTTCTTGGACACCTGCTTTCTTTCTTTCTTCTCTTCTATCTCTCGAAACAAAATTACCAAACCTATGATGTGTGTTTCAGTTCTCTCCTGGGATAACCTTGCAATCTTTGCATGTTATTCGCTTTATCCTTCTAATGAATAAAAAAGCCTATCTAGCTTCTATTTGATCCACTTTAAAAGTCATCAAATAATCTTTTCTTTTGAAGTACATGTTTTTTGTTGCAAGATCATATGCCTTTATGGATTTTAGGATTATATATCACACCTCATTCTTTCCTTTAATCCATATCCTAAAATTGTGTCTTAATGGTTTCTTTTAGTCCTAGATGAGGTGCATATACACAACTTGTGTTAATCATCACATTTTTAAAAATAATTTTGACTGATATTATTCCAATCACTTATTTTCTTGTCATCTACAATTTCATCCTTTAGATCTTTATCTACTATTATCCCTAACCTATAACATTATTGTATTCCCCTATGCACCAAAGTTTGTAGCCATCAATCTCTTTAGTTTTTTTCTCCTTTCATTTAGTCTCTTATAAACATGTTATATCGACTCTTATTCTTTTCATTATATTTACTAACTCCATACTCATTCTTGTCAAGGTTTCTATATTCCAAGTCGCTAGGCAAATCCTACTATCTTGGACTAGCTTCATTATCCACACTCATCCATGGTGTGAGAACTCATACCTAGTTCTTATTGCCATTGGGTGCTGAAGTGGCACATTTCTTCAAGGAGATGCCCTAGCTAACCCTTGCTTATTTCTTACTGCATTTGGGTGATGATGAATTGCATCGTTTCTAAAGAATTCCCTAGCATAAGGTTGTAACAATAGATTTTCTGGATTCATATTTAAATGGTTTAGCTAAATGGTTTCATGTTGGCTGCCAAAATGGCACAACCCTCCTTTGTTTGAGCTTAGGATCAGCAATGCAAAATAGAACACTGGGGGAGCTAACCTTAGGATTTTCTCTCATGGCATTAAATCAACATAGCGGTACTAATGCAAAACACCCATTGCAATCAGAACACAAACTTTATGCTAAGAAACAAAAGTTGGTTCCTTGAAACTAAGAAACACAAGCTAACGCACAATGGTGCAATACCGGTTTATAGGCCAACAAAGAGACTGATGCAGCAGCACTAACTTGGATGGGCTAGAAGTACCCCCTTTAGAGGCCCAAGCCCAAGCCCAAGTAAGCAAGGAGTGCTAGCCGAGTGGGGTAGTAGGTATTTGGGGCAATTTTTGTAATAAGGCTACTTGAAAGCCAAGGGTATTTAGTTCTTTTAGGAGAGTCAAAGATCAAAGTAAGGGTCTCATAGGGCTGGTCGACTGTCCCTTTTAGAATAGATTAGTATGTTCTTTTGAAAGTAGGAAAGTCTATTATTTAGAAGTGTCCAAGTTGTGTCCTAGTTTATAAATTTAGAAACTTCTAAATTCTTGTAATTTTGAGTCTTTATATTGGCTAGTTGACATGTACTGGAGGGGGGTGAAAATTGGAATAAAAATTTTGGATTTTGAAGCCTTCGGCTAGGGCTATGTTCCCTCTATCTCTCCATTCTCTTTCTTTTCTCTCTTGCTTGAATACTTCTTCTTCCTCTCTACTTCTTCCATCTTCTTCTTCTATCTATTATTATTCCTCTTATCCTATCTTCTTCCACCTATTAATCTTATTCTTTCCTCCTTCCTTTCTTGTTCTTTAATTCTACTCTATTAAAACCTCACATACCATTTGGTGGGTTAATTCTTCAGAAGATTCACAAGAACAAAGGTGCTGATTTGTGCTGCTGAAAATCAGGTCACGAGTAGGACTTTCTGGGCCTGTTTCTAGGTCAATCACACCATCCATATACAGGTGATTTGTTTACTGTTTTCTCATGTTTTATTCTATATCTTATTCCTGTTTTAATTCTACAAACTCCTTTTAAACTCTTCCATTAAAATTTTGTGTATCTGATCCTTATTTTGTGAGTAATCACTGTTAGTTCTTACCACAGAATATGGATTCTCTTACTAGTGAAATCACCCACCCTAAAAGGACGCCTTTGGGTTACTTTATTTTAGGTTTTTTCTTCCCTACCAGTCCCCCCTCTCCTCCCTCAAATTCCTTCTAATCCCCCTTGATTTTCCCCATGTCTTTGATATCAAAACACAACTCTGTTTTAAGGTTTCTCATAAAAAGTGTACTGCAGAACCGTTTTCTTTTTTTTATTATTATTATATAAATTGATATACCTATTGTTATTAGAATACAGTGAAATTCTGTGTGGACATCCCTAATAGGCTGAATTAACTCCCTGTAAAATTTCGTGTCATTCCAAAATTCTTCAGGGGTAATTTCATAATTCTGCCAGAAATTTCCAGAATTAAGTTTTGTGCTCTTTTCTTCTTTCTAAAGCTTGTTTCTAGTTTCTGTTAGGCCCACTTAAGCAGGGAATCACTGCCCTTCCATAGGCAGCACCCGCATCAGAGACAAAGTAGATGAGAGAAGTCCATTGAGTAATTGTTGAATGCGGCTATAGACCAAGCGTAACCTTCGAAAGATCTAATGTGGTTTTTCTCAGAGGAAGAAAATAAACATCAAAACGTTTGCAAAGAAAAAACCAAGAGAGGAGAAGAGTTTCACATGTAATATTTTACTTCTTTATTGCTTCAGTTCAAAGACTAAACAAACATAATGTAGGGGAATTTTCACACCGGACTTGAGGTGAGGCAGTCTGTGAGAGACGAGGGCACACTCGGGGTGGGGCGACCTATGAGAGGCGGGCGACTCATGCGAGGCAGAACCCATGAGAGGTTGGGCCCACAAAGGAGACAAAGGAGAGTTCAACCAAGGGTCTGGCTTGGCCTGGGCTATAAGATAAAGGGATTAATTCACCACCCCTATCAGTTCAAGCTTTTAGAGCAAGTGGTCAGTCGTCATACATCAAAGTGGTATCAGAGCAAGAGGTCTCATGTTTGAAACTCTTCACCGAGAGTGATTAATGTGGGGGAATTTTCACACCAGACTCGAGTGGAGCAGCCTTTAAGAAACAAGGACACACTTGGAGTGGGGAAACCTATGAAAGGCGGGCGACTCGTGTGAGACAGGACCCATGAGAGGTGGGGTCCACGAATGAGGGTTCGACTGAGGGCTTGGCCTAGCATGGGCTATAAGATAAAGGGATTGATTCGTCTCCTTCTATCAATCGAGCTTTTAGAGCAAGTGGTTAGTCATCCTGCATCAAAACCATTCACATGTCCAGTCCTTTATGGGGCTTACAATATCTTAAAAAATAATAATAAGACCTAATCTTATCCTAATCTCCAACCCTAAATCTAGGAAAGAAACCTAATCCTTTAAATACAACCCTAAAAATAAGGAACAATGCCCTGATGTTAAACATTCCTTAAACTCATACATACTTTCCATTGCAAATAAAACACTATTTTTTATTAATGAGATAAAATTCCCAAACCAACTTGAACCCTCTCTCCTAGATTTTAGTTGCTAACTCGTCTCCTCCTCTTGACTACTAGAGAAAAAATCTCCATAAGATTTGCTCCGAGTGTCGATGTCGAAGCTAACTCTCTTCCCTTACGTCCAGCTGACCCTCGTCCATATTTTCTCTTATCCAACGTTTCCATGAATTTGTTTGTTGATTCCTTCATGTCATCAGGTACTCTTCACCTGAACTTTTATTTCTGACCAATATATGCTAGGATAATGTCCTTCACTTTTTCTCTCCTTATCCTGTCTATGTCTTGAATTATTTGAGCAAAGTACAGGGCTACATGTGTAAGTAAGTTGAATGATGGATATTGCTGGCCCAGATTTATTAATTATTCACTTTAATTATTTGATGCCTTGAAGATCTATTACCTGGATGGAGGCAGATTATGGAGAAATATCACCAAGATGCACTGTAAGTTTCTCTTTCTTTTAGTCACCAAGTAGATTTTATGTTTTAGAACACAAGTATATGTTCTCTCTAATATGCATGTTCTAATGCATAAGTTTTTCCCATTCTGCAAGTAGAAGTTGCTTTAGTTTCAAAAGTGAGATGTTTAAGATGTATTCCCCTCTTCAAGTTGTAGAAGTTGCTTCCTTTTAATATGTGAGATGTACTAGGGGACATCTTCCTTCTCTGGAAGTAGAAGTTGCATTAGCTCTTATATCTAATCTATACAAGAAGATGCTTGGATGAACATGTTTGCCAAATAGCAATCAACATTCCATAATTTTCTTCTGCTGATTACATTATGGACATGTCATGCACGTGCGGGCATGGGGATAAGTGTTCCAAAGCTCGTTGAAGTATATGTCATATTATGGGTATATACTATCCTTCAAAGTGGACAATAGAAAATTGTGGAGCTTTTTCTTTTTGAAACTGGGCACTTCCTATGGTGCTGGATCACACAGAAAATGTTCTAAGATTAGGCGTAACTTATTTCTCCTTGATGTAGTTGGGAAGGTGATTCTCATAGTAATACAGGTGAAGCCTGAGGTTTTACATATATGCATGAATATCATTTAGGTGTTTTTTGTTAAAAGCCTTAAAAAAAGACTAGTAGTCCTGTTCCCTTTTCTCAAGGTTTTTAGTGCAGATACTCTTAAATATTGGAATTCATCACATTGTATCCACCACATTTAAGAAGTGGCCAAGATATTGAACATTTTGTTATCTCGTCCCAAAGCCCACAAATGCCAAGGGAGGTGTTCATAGGATGACCTTATATTCAAGTGTCAAATTATTGTTTGTAACTTTTGTTATTATTACTCTTTTTTTTTCTTGTGTACCTCGTGTTTATTTTGTGAAAATTTATCGTTTATTAATCAAAAAAGAAATGAGGACAAGGTATCATATTAATTTAAAAAATTTTAAATTTTCTCTTAGACACATGGTTCATAATTGTGCCGAAACTTCCCCACGTTTATTTGTGGCAAAAAACAAGAAACCAAGAGGGATACAAAAGTTCCAAAATATTGACAAAATCTCACCAAAAATCATTGATTTCTCACTGTATTGATCTTTTGATGAGAACTCTTTTGCTCGAGCTAAAACCAACATTAAATCTTTTATTTTGGTAAAATTTCTGGTTTTGTTGATTGTAGCCCAAAACTAATTACTCCACTTCAACCCTTGTGTTGAATTGAGTATTATTGAATTTTTCTTTACAGAATTTATTTTAAAATTATATATATATATATATATATGTTATAGAAATTATATACACCATAAATTAAAGATACGTGTTCGGTAAACTATTGCATGTCTCAATTTTATAATTTGTTTGCAAAAAGGCTAATTTAGGATGAATTATAAGGTAAAGTAATCATGTAATATGACATGTTTGGTAGCCATTTATTAATAAAAGTAGTCATTAATTTTTAATAATTTCAAAACATTCATTGAAATTAAAAATTTATTCCTTGCTTAGACATTCTCTTTCTCTTCCTCATACTTACTGTGATTTTTTCCTAATTTAGATAACATACCATCTTTTGTTTTGAACATTCTTAATTTGGATTTAGGTTTAATTTTTTGTTCCTTCAGATTATGCTATCATGGAAAGTATGCACACATGGGGGTTTGTCTTGAAGAATTATGAGTGCTGTTATTGATTTTGCTTTATGTTTCTCATCTATCTTTTATTTGTATACAGTGAAGTGGCAAAAGCAGTGGCTAGGATCATAGCTCTTGCACTTGATCTAGATGCTAATTTCTTTGATAAGCCAGAAATGCTTGGCGAGCCTATTGCAACCTTACGCCTATTACACTATGAAGGTGTAAGACAAGTTACAGGTCATGCTATTCTATCTAGAGTTGGGGTCCTTTTATGCTTGGTATAACATTTTTTTGTGATGGCTGTTCTTTTCTTTTCCTTAGGTAGTGTTTCCAATCCATCAAATGGAATATATGGAGCTGGTGCACATTCTGATTATGGTTTGATCACCCTCTTGGCAACAGATGATGTCTTAGGTCTTCAAGTATGACTAAGGCTCAATAAGAAAGCTACTTCTCTATATTATGTGAATATCTACTATTAGATTTTGCATGTGCAATAAGGTTCCAATTTTTCTAATACTTTGCAGATATGCAAGGATAGGTTTGCCAATCCTCAGATATGGGAATATGTGGCACCAGTAAAAGGGTGAGTCTTAAAACCATTTTGAGTCTTAATAGTGGATGTTATAAATCTGCAAATTAATTGATCCGTATTTTCTCTACGATTTTAAAATCTTTCTATATTAATTTTTTTATTTATAAATCTTAAAGGTTATTTTCCCCTCATTCACAAAAAATAATGCATGTCTGTTGCCCTGTTTGAAATTAGACCTAAAGTTTTGATCGCTTGGTCCTACTGTTAGATCTAAATCCTACGTTAACCAACCAACATTAGCCAACATAAGAAAAGAGGGAAATTTATTTAGAACATAATCAGGTTAATTTTTCAGCTTGGATGAAAAATCAGAACTTCGTTTCTTAACTGGCAAAAAAGAAATGTGAATAATTGTAGTTTCATTGTTTTCTGTTTTTATTTTTTCATCATTGTTTTGATGGGTATATTATCAATTTTAACCTTCCATGAATCTTTACTTCTCCCTATAGATAGCACCTGTACCCTAACACACATCGCCTTTTCCTTCTCAGTACCTTGTGTGTGCCCATATTGTCTCCCAACACGTTATAAATATTTCATTATTCACTAGATTGATGGGAAAAACAATCTGTTGTTTTCTTGTCTAGTTTCCCTTCTTCCTTCTTGCCCACTTCTGACTTCCACCTATAAAACATGAAATTACCCTTATCATCCTATTCATCATCCTTGTACCAACCAAAAAAAAAACCCTTCTCATCATCCTATTCTCCTTCCCTTAACCTTCCTGATTGTCTCCTGAGTCCTTGAGTGCAAGTCAAATCTGATTCATCACTGGCTTTTGTGAGTTAATTCATTCAGAATATTGGCATTTTATTGATTCATTGCTAGGATTCTCAGTACAGACATAAACACTAGAATTTAGTTTATGGCTTAGTGTTGCACCAGAAATCCCAGGGAACTGTGGAAGATGACTAAACCAAGCAATTTTAGTAGAGACATCCCACCTTTTTTCATTTTCAAAACCTGAATTATGAGTTGCAGAACCAACTGCATGAGCATTAAAATATGAGGATGGCAATGATAGAAGATGGAAGAAAGATAAAACTTGAAAAGATTTTCTCTTGAATAGCTTTCATTTGTATGGTTCTGATTGGTCAACCATTGGTTGATAATATATATGATGTGGAAAGAAAAACGGTCCATATTAAAATTTGATGGGCTTATGCAAGGGCATTTTGGGTTTAAGATTTTTGTATGGAAATAATTTTTAATTTTTTAGTTTAGGTTAATCTAGTTAGTTTCTTATTTATTAGGTTGGGGTTTTTTTAATTTATTTCCAAGTAGAATAGGTTTTATTTATATTTTAGGAAAAATGAAAGACCTAGTTACATCACTTTCTTTCAGCCCTATTTTGGAGGGAAAATCTTACACGTTTGGCTTAATTTTGGTGTCATTTGAAAGTTTAGTAAGCTAACTTTCCAACAAATCCAAAATCTTGTGAATTTGATCCAATTTGATAAAGTTATGGCCAAAATACTGACAGGGTATTATTTTGAGACGGGAATGGCATTTTAGAGGTTTTTTTTTTTTTTTTTTTAAAGCTTAGATGGTTTTCAAATTCTATGGTAAGGAACTTTTATAAATATGCTTTTGTAACTCTGAGTTTTATTAATAAATTGATTATTGAATGAAGCAAATTGTTGATGCTCTTGGAAGTGTAATTGTCTTGAATCCAAGGTCTGATTGCTTAGATAGCACTTATGCGATATCTTCTCTTTCTCTGTTCTTCTTCTTTGTTTTTTCTATTATTTTATTTCCATCTAAATTTGGTAGTTAGGGTGATGCGGACAACAAGAAAAGACTCTTGTATGTGCCACCACACAAGAGAACAAGGTTCAAGTATTGTGTTATGTATGGATTGTTTTAATTATTTAAGGGGTGGATTACTTTTGTAATTAGGCCAATAGTGTCATGGGTAATTTAGATTTTTTGGGTTTTAGTTGTAACCCTGTTTTTATGTTTAGCCCACTTTTTCAAAAGTCAAAACTTTCTCTTTTGGCTTGATTTTGGTGTCGTCAGATAAGTTTGTTCAGTAACCTTTCTAACGAGACCTAGATTGCACAAATCCGAGGTGATTTGAAAAAGTGATGACCAAATTACTAAGGGAGTGTCAATGAAAAACGGGAATTATGTTTTTCAATCAATAAATCAATGTGTGGGGCTCACTAATGTGTTGATTGACAGCCCCTAGTTCTCACACCTTTTAATAGTTTTAATTTTTAGGAAAATAAGTTTTTAGAAAGTTTTATGTTTTAGGAAACTTAACAATCAATGCCTCCATCCTCTATAATTTGGAATTTTTAAGAAGTTTTCAATTTTATCAAGTTTCTAATTGTTTAAAGTTGTAAACCTATTTAAAGGCACCCCCTCCTCTATAATTTGATAGTGAAGAATATTGAATTAAAGTGTGTGAATTTGGTGGTTTTCCAAGGTGTTGTTGTGGCCATGTTCTCCTCTTCAAGGGTCGATGTCATCTCCTAAGCTCCCCTTCTTTCCATGTAGGTTGTAGCACTTGTGAGCATCCAACTCACCCTCCCTCTTTCTCTCAGGTATCTCTTTTTACTTTTCTCTTAGTTTCTTATTCTTCCCTCTTTCTTCCTTTTTTTTTTTCTTTTTTTTTGAACCTAAAGTTTTTTAAATTTCATGATTTGAGTTATCAAATCTTATCCAAATATCATGAAATTTTAACTATAGAACCTTTAAACATGTCAGAAACTACCCTAAAATTTTTCGAATTTCCTGAAGCGTTAAAAGAGCATTTTGGTGATCCAAAATTACATAAATACCCTTTTTGGGTCTTTTTCTTTCTTTTCTTTTTCTTCTTTTTTTTTTTCTACCCCTTTCCATTCTAACTTCTATTATACCATTCTATTTATTGATTTCCCTTATTTTGTGGCTACTTGATTACTTTAAAATTCAATTCTTGAAATATCTTGCTTCCGTACTTTGAATCTAATAATTATTTGAGCCTCTTGGGATATCTTACATCAAGTTTTGGCATCATCTCTTTGTACTACATCATAGGGTCCTTAGGGCAATCCTACATTAGTTTGGTATTAGAGCCTTGGTCCTACGTAAGTAAGTTTACTAAATAAGACAGCCTTATATATTGTATTTTTTTAAGCTTAACATTGCTCTCAACAAGAATATTTGTTATGACAATTTTCATTTTCTTTTATATTTCTTGCTACCATATCTTGACATATGAATACACAAGCTCTCTGAACATGTTTTTAACTATAACCTTTTTAGCATGAGGATAGTGTTATCACTTTTGTAATATTTCATTTTCATTTTCCAGATCATTTATTGTAAATCTAGGTGACATGTTGGAGCGTTGGAGCAACTGTATTTTCAGGTATGCCTATTTCTTAATGATTACTGCATCTTGAATTGTAGTTGTGTATCATTTGAGAGTTAAAGATTAGTAATGTATTCCTTAGGGCTGCAACTCAGGAAAATTGGGTCAGGTTGATTGCCAACCCAAATGCAGCCCTAGGAGTTGAATATATAAATGATTTCAGAAGCAAGAGCTTGTTTATATCCAAAATACGTAAGAAATGCATAAGAAGAAAATCCCAACTTTTCTAAAAAATCAATAACAATAATAATAATAACACAGATTTAACAAAAACTGAAATAGAGAACTTGACTTACCACTGAAGGAGCTCCCTCTTTGTCCATTTAGCTGGATTCTTTGTGTCAATTTTATGGAATGCCCTCCTCTCATTCAGTTTTAATTTTGAGTTCCCCCTTCCCTTAGAAATTAGAATACCCTCCTTTGGTTGTAAACTCCCACCATATAAAAGACAACAGAACTTTATTCCAAGTTTCCAACTACATGGGATTGGCTAGATGAATCTTATTCCTATGTTCCATTCTATCTAGGGCCATATCTTCTGTTAAATCATATGTCAGGTCTTTTATCGTCAACTCAATCCACATCCTTTTTGGCTCTCCTGTTGTCCTTTTAGAGCCTTCTACCAGTCAGTGGTCTACATTGGACATTATGAAACCTATGTATATGATTCTTTTGGGTAATATCCAATGAACACAAATCAATGGCTTAGACCAGTTGGTACAGATTTTGAGAGCCATGGAGGAAGGAGTTTAAGAGAACCTGAGAGTTATTAGGGCTTTTAATGTTTAGATTTTAAAGAGTGAACCTAAATTATGTTACTTATCGAATTAGAAGTTGTGTGTGTGTGTGTTGGGCAGGCTTCGGGTAGACAGCCCAAGTTGGACCTCCTAGCATTCCTAACATCCTTGCATTGTAGTGGTTTCTTTTTTGAAATTTCAGCAATATCTACTTTAAAGAAATATTAATCATTTCTTTTATGATCTGTGTTAATTTTTTCAATGATGTTATTGAGAACCATGTATTGTTATGCCACCCACAAAATCATTCTAGGTTTGAAGTTACAACACATCCACTAGCTCCCCTTAGGTTAGATTCTTAACTTAGTGTTTCTTAATCTAACAAATAGGAGAAGCTGCCAGAAATATGTAACCTTTTTAACTTCCTATATATAACATTTGCTTCTCCATTTAAAAAAAATTGCATCATATCTCTATAGTGCAATTCATTATTAAATTTTTTTAAATAGTACAACTCTTATCATCTATTGGTCCAATTAAGCTGTCAGGCAACAGGTATAACTATTTTATGCTCAAGTAAATTTCATAAAAATGCTGAACTTAGTAACCGAACTCCTATCTGATTTATTATTATTTGTCATCATCATCCATAATCATCATCATCATCGGCCATATTCTTATTGTAGGTATATAGTTCTAATTTTTCAGAGTCACTCTATTGAAAATGCAGTAATTCATGGTTCTGCTTTGTTTTTAGGTCCACGTTGCACCGAGTATTGGTGAATGGTCAAGAGAGATATTCTGTAAGCTCCTTCACAAGCTTTTGGATGTTCTCTAATTGCAATGATCTATGAAGATGATAAAGATGAGCCTTGGTTGTGTGATTCATTTTTAACTGCATCTATTGAGGCTTTCTTTTTTCTTTAATGAAATAAATATGTTCGTTAGGACTTATAAATATTTTAGCTCTCAAAATTTGGTTTTTCTGCATAAAAATTCTCCCAACCATGAGGTGGTGTCAACAATGCATGTCTGCGGCTGACTGACGTTTTATGATTGGAACTTAACAATCAATGCCTCCATCCTGAGAGATCTGCAAAGCCAAAGCAATATGATTAGATGATAGCAATCTATTCATTTGAGCAGGGAATCTGATTCATTGAGATACCCCTAATGTGACTGGGAATTCTTTGATATCAGATGGTAATCATCTTAACACCCATACCCCACCTTGTATTAGCAAGTCCATTCTGGCACCAATCTGAATGTTGAAAAGCACCTTCTTGTATGATGACTATGATAGGCTTCTCACTGAATTGTGATCCTTAAGATGGTTAAAAAAAATTATTTAAAAGCTATAGAAAGATGTTACTGAGCAGATGATTAGAAACCATGTGATCATGCTCACTTTTAGCCTACAAGCTCCTAGGTTGGGACTATGTGTGATGGGTCATGACATGCTGTTTTCATTCCCTTTTTATTTTATTGTTTTCTGTGTAATTGGTAATGGAATATATAGATTGTGCATTAAAGTTTATGGAATCCGATGACAAATATACAAAAAACTGGAAGGGTGATTATACAGGATACATGTCGACATTTGGAACTTGAATTTTGGCCTGAATGATGGTGTCTTGACTAATCTTTGGCATGATGGTGTGTGGAGCCATCCAATAAGGTTCCTGGGTTGTATACAAATTTACTGGCCTTTTTGGAATTTGTCTCGGTTGACTCATTTTAACCAGGCTCCCAGTACTGGATCTAATCTCTAACTCATGAAAGATCAACCAAGTGGTGATCAAGTCAGTTATAAAAAATCCTCTAAATCAATTTTCCGTTCTCAGCCAAATCCAACTTTGACGTCATAGACTGGTTCTGTTACTTGGTCCAAGTATTGAATATTCTTTTATAAGAGTACCTTGTGTAACCCTTAATTGGATCAAATAAAAATATTCCTCTTTATGTTTTCAACATTAATTAAAATGTCTTGATGGCTGGGAAGCAATGATTGTAATGGTAGCAAAATTTTCATCTCCCTAAGGGTATATCTATATTCATTGGGGTAGAAAGCAAAATATTTTCATATTTTTCCGTACTGCAATCTATTTGTGTTACATTCTTGGCCTACTTTTGTTTTCTTTCCTTGCCTACTTTATGTATATTCTATTAATGAAAAACAATTTGGCATATTAATTGGCCTTCTCTCTTTCTTTCTTGGGCAGATGGCATTCTTTGTGGAGCCTAGCCATGACTGTGTTGTAGAGTGCTTGCCTTCCTGCAAATCAGAAACAAACCCACCCATGTAAGTTACTCAAAACTCATCTGCTTGAATATCTGAATGCATAACTAGAATGTGTAGCAAATGAAACCCAACGTCCATGCATTAGCAATGAATTCCTCTCCTCTCGTATACAAAGAAGCAAACAACTCCCTACTAAGGATGTGTATCTCATATAAAAACAAAGGGATGATGTTTGTAGATGAGCACTCCATCCACGACAACCCACATGCTTCCTATTCAGGATGGTCCAATGGCTACTCATGGCAGTGGCCGATATCCAAAAGTCGCATTTGTTAGATCATTATAACTATAAAATCAATCACATTCTCTATGGTACTTGAATTGTTGAAAAGAGTCCATTAAAAACTGCTCTAGTTAAATGGCTGGTTCACTCTATTACCTATGAATTCTTAACTGGAATCCATTAAATGGTGGGTCCTAATCCCTGAAATGTGCACCAGTTGTCCAGACATTTTGCTTCTTGAAGGTTGTCGATCTGTCTATAATTCTCAGCTTATAGATTATCCAATATCTATGTGGGCAAGTGGGAGATGGTTGAAAAACGAAAACATTAGCTGGAAAGGAATTATCAATTGAAAGTAGCAAGATTCATTATATGTGCTCTGTAGCTGATGCATCATCTCCGTTTTCATTTACGGAGAATGCCCTCTCCGTGGACCTTTCTGGCTTGCTCCTGTGGAATCAAGAAATAGCATTTTATTTTCACAAACTTTTATTTGCAGATCTTACTTTTATCCCCTTCTCTTTTTACCAGGTTTCCTCCTGTGAAATGTGAAACGTATTTGACTCAGCGATACAAGGATACTCATGCCGACCTGAGCTCATACCAAAAACCATCAAAATTAGCTGGAGTTTAGATGCCAACCTGAGCTCATATCAAAACCATCAAAATTAGCTGGGTTTTGATGAAGCTTTAATTTATAGAAGAAAAAAAAAATCATTTGGGAATTCCTATTCTGGGCCATTGATGAAGTATATATTTCAATTGGTTGTTGAACTTAATGTAGAAGAATGATATATATATATATATATATATAATTAAGGAGGTATCTTTTATTCTCAAAGGTGCTGTTGTGTTGATTATTTGGGTTGAGCTGACCGTCATGCTTCCTAAAAGCTCAAATCCTTGAGTTCTTGGGTTGGATGTCACAAAATCTCACCTTTTTATATTTCTGTTACATATATTGGTCTTTGTAAGACGTAGACTAGTCAGATAACCTTGTGCTCATCCTTGGCAATGGGGCATCGATGACAATGCCTCAGTGGGAGCTGCACCAGAGAGGGCAATGCAACAATAGTGGGAGGATGATGGCAATGATGGTGAGATTGTTAGTGGGTGTTGCTGGGTCCTTGGGATTCAACTCATATCTACATGGTAAAAATTATAACCTGATCAAAAGCACAAATCATCCAAGTTTGTTTTTCGTTTAATTTGAAAGGAGACAAGAAAATCTTATGCTGAGGGTGCATTTAAAATAAGACTAGAAGTCGTTTGTGTGCATTCGAGTGTCCTTGTGCAATTTAGAGATCCATTTTAGATATAGCCTTTTTTGTTCTTTTTTTTCTTTTTTTTTTTTTGGACAAGATTTTAGATATAGCCATTTGTGTTTCCTTAAAATTTCATTTTTAGAGAGAAAAGCCTTACTGATGAATGGACTAGTTCTTTTGAGAACCCTATCATTTTCTCATCTCTAAATATGGACATTAGAGTTATTAAAGAAATCAGGAATTTGGATCCATTTAAAAAAGCCTTATGAAGTGTCTTGCAGTACAACAACAACATACAGCCTTATTCCAACTATTTGGCTACACAAATCATGTTCTGCCATTCCACTCTATGCAGGACCATATTTGCCCTTATTAATCTAAAACTAAAACTTTACTAAAAAAAATCTAAAACTAAAAAGTCTTCGTTGACTTCTGCCAAAACAAAATCAATTGATCAATTTAGCCAACTAACCCAAATCTTCTTCTTTTTTTTTTTTTTTTTTTTTTTTGTGGAAAAGTAAGATAATTTTATAAAGGCAAGGAGCTACAAAGCATGAGAAGTGCTCAAGAGAGCGGAACAAAGACTGAAAAAACCCCATCATGATGGGAGAGAGCAACAGCTATCCCAATCAAAAAGCGACATCCAATAAGAGGGACAACTACTGTCCAACAGCAGAAACACCCAATCATACAACTTCGTGAGGATCGAATCCACTATCTTGCGGTTATGCCTGATCTCTCCTTCAAAATGAGCTTCTAAATGATTAATAACATAAATGAGGAATTTGGATCCATTCGGAAAACCAAAAAACACCCTCCTGAAGTGCTTAACGGACCTCTTTTGCTAAAACAATTAAAATTGATTCATTTAGTCTATTAACCCAGATCTATGTATTCAACCATATTTCAAGGAGAAAATCAACCATGTTTTAAAAAGAAAGCCATTTTGGGGTGACAAACTGGAACCATATCTTTCACAAATACAGGGTTGTACATTTTTGCAAATGAATTGGTTCGTGTATTTGGGTGCATGCATAGGGAACGTAATCTAATCACAATTATTCCCAAAATTTTGATCACTTAAAAGACAGTAAGCCAATCACATTTGATTGAGAAATTTTGATCACTAAAAGACCAAATGTTTTTCATGTAGCCACAACAAGCCTTGGTGGACTCAACATATCATGACCTTTTTGTACTCAGCTAAAACTAACAAGACAGTCAAGAAGAATAAAAGGGGAAAAAGAAATAGAAGACACCGTAGAGGGATAAAAATGCTTAAGAACAAACTACAAAGCTACAAAACAAGGGCATCCACCAAGTCAACGGTAGCTTCGGTAGACAGGGCTGTACATGCAGCTCTCTGCGTACTTGACGAGGTTTTCTGGACGAGGGAGACGAGTAGCCAAACCTGCAAAAGCAAATATTTAAACATAAATATATGTTCTTTTAAATTAGGTATGGCAGAGCATGTATGGACTGAATCCACTGAATAGAAACTTACCTAGTTCATATACTTTAGCAGCTACCTTAGCAGCAATCTGGGCTGAGATCTGTCTGATGTTAGAGAATGGTGGGTAAATTAGGCCTTTGCCAAAGTTCTCCTGTGTCACCTGTTCAGCCAATGCTTCCGCTGTTCCAAGGGAAAAAACACAATTAAGATGTTATAGGTGACTATACATCTAACATATATAATGAAGGAAAACCAAAAAAAAAAAGGAACCCTCTTGGTGCACCATAATTGAAAGGGCATGAAACGATGCCCAATGACAGTCCAAAGATGTCTTGCATCACTTATCCTAATCAATGGACTTATAACACAATGGTTCAAGTTCAACACCCACAACCATGACATTGACCCTTCGGTTTTGCATTTTGTTAATATACACAGGACTCATGGAGAGAGTAACTCTTTACAGTCCAGTTATTAGCAACTTGGAATGGACTAGAGGAAGGCCATAATTGACCTGGGTGGAGGTAGTAAAGAGGGACATGACAGCTTGTAATTTAACAGCAGATAAGGCCCTAAACAGAGCG
>JAOXJP010000015.1:8491769-8502202 GCA_025762735.1 Platanus orientalis | reverse complement strand
CAACCGTTTTGTTGCACATGTTGAATAAATAAATATATTAAATAATATTTAATTGAAAAGAAAAGTTGTTACATGTGCAAAAGTCATTCTAGTATTGTTATATTATTAGTATTATTAATTACACCGTTTATGCATTTGGACTGTTTTATGCATTTGATTATTCAAAACCTTTTTATCTCACATTTATGAGTGAACGGTTATATGCATTAAACAATGATACTTTACACCAATTGAATGTTGCGATTAATGCTTTAAATGTTAGGAATGGTTACAATATTTTATTTTATTACCTAATATGCATTGCTTTGAATATGAGAATTTAATATATTAAATAATAATATTCATGGGTGTAATAATTGGTTTATATATATATATATATAAATTTGGATATTAGAGACTAGTGTGGAAAACCATGGATAATGTGACTTTGTTCTCTAAATATACAAAGTGATGGGTTTTAACTTTTTAAGGTTATTTTTTGATAAAAAATATAATTATTTTGAGTGTATCTTCTTTATATATATATTTTGAGCAATCTCTGTGAAGTGGTGTTAGTTGTTCATTGTGAATGCAAGCAACACACAAAAAGAAAAAGTGTGGCTCGATTATATCCTGTAGAATTGATCGTCAGAATCTTGTTGCACTGAGAGGGGATGATTAATGTTTTGAATAAAGCAACATCCAGACCATGCCTTCAAGCAGAGACGATACTGACAATCCCCTAAATTTTCCAACAAACTCAAACTTGGAAAAAAAATTGGATAGTTTTGGGTGGGTCAATTCAAGATTAATAACCTCTAGATGCAGTTTTGTCTGTATTAGAATTTATATGTTGCAAATTTCTCTTCTGAAGTGTTCTACTAGAAATTGTCTGAATAAATGATTTCTCACCAATGTTCTATTTCTCTCTTGTATCTTGCAGTGCCTAAACAATTATGGGAGTGACATCAACAAGTGCAAGTTTTATCTGGATATGTTATTTGAATGCCGGAAGAATTTTGGTTCCATGATGGGTGCCTAAGTGGTACCTTGTGCCTCCGCATTTTCTGGGACTTCAGTTCCCAATTGATCTTGGTTATGCTATATCATCATTAAATAATTCTCGTAATTAGTGGGGAAACTTGTACCCAATCCATGGTAAAATAATTGTTGCCAGCCAAAAACAGGAAGTTTTGATTATCTTTTTATGGAATAACTTTTTTAAGATTCAAATCATTTTTTACCTTTCTGTTATCTTTAGGTAAACTTATTCAATTTGGGACTAAATGGATTTGGATATTTCATTAACTTTTTAGCCTCTGTTGCCTACTTTTTTTTAATAATCTAAATGTTTTTGTTGAGTGTGACTCCAATTCTACCTTGTGTTCTAGATGTTACTAATGTCTCAGAGAAGTACTGATGATCAAACCACGCGTCCGCTGGACTTGACCCATTTTCGTGGCCCGACCCACTACCCGGTTCTATTCTCTTTCGTGTAACCGCATATATAAGATGCATTAAGGTTTTCTGATGGTGTATCCCAACTTTGACAGAGAGAGAAAGGGGCGGAAGGATGTATTTGGGGCTTAGGGTTTGAGAGCTTGATTTCCTTGTAATCTCCTTTGATTGATAGTGAAATTTCTTGCCGTCTTTGCCCGTGGATGTAGGCTATAAGTTGAACCACGTATATTGTTGTGTTTCTGTGTGCTTTGTGTTTCATGTCTATTTAATTTTTCTCTTTGGTTTGTAGGTTTAGTCACAACATTTTTCATTATGCTTCTATCCTTTGATTAATAACCTAGTTTTCTTTGTTGAAATCTCTATTTGAAGCTTTTATGGTATTGCGTGTATTACCCTCAAAACTAATAGTCAACAAGGCAAAAAATCTCTAATAACAGATTTTTTTTTTTTTTTTTTTTTTTTTGAGGAACCAACTTGGTTCCATATATGGTATATAAACTATAACCTAATACCTACTAATTAATAATTGCATTTGCATGTTCTTTTGTATCTTCATGTGCCTTTATTATTGTATTTCTTTTTTCATGTTATTGTTTTCAGTATATTACACAACATACAACCCCCTCCTCTCATATAATGCAACAATGCATTTTCTTTTTTAGTAAATTAGTAGGTTGGCCTATTTGAAAAAAAAAAAAAAAAAAGTTAAAAAAGGTATTTATATGAAAACAGTTGACATTTCAGCTTGAAGGATTATGTATAAGAAAGTTTTGGAAATTGTAACAGATTTCTTACTTTTGCCAATGAAAAATTTAAGGAAAACTTCATATCTAATAGCGCCAATAATATCCCCTCTCTCACAATTATTAGATAGTAAAGGGTTGAGAGAGTTGACTTTATATTGATTTTGTTTTCTTTTATGTTAACCTAGATAATTCCCCTTGGTTGCTTGGGGGGAGGGGGGAAAAGCTAACACCTCTTCTAAGTTCACTTTGCTTCAATTGTCAACCCAATCCGAAAGAAGATATTGTGGGTCCAGTTAAATTGGATCATCGTCCCATAAAACATGCTATTTTAAGCACATAATATAACGGGTATATTGGTCAATATAGAGGGTTGTTTGATTACTACACTGGAAAAACCTCTAATATCCAGTTTTTACCAAAATACTCATGTGATCCCTGCACGGCTAGGATCTCTCATTGGATCCAAGGTTATTCGCTTCAGTCCTGAGTGTAGGATGTACGACCAGGTTCGATAGTGCAGTTCAATTACCATGTTTGGTTGGCAGTGTGCTAATTTTGCTGAAAAATTCAAAAACACATTCTTAAACTGAGCAACATTTCTTAAGTGAACATATGTAGATTAATAAATAAAATATTTCTTCACCATTCATGATTTAATGCATTTAACCTCTTTTGCAATCCCCCAACAAATTAGAAGAGCAAGTTACACAAAGGGAAGTTTTCTTCCTTGGGATAAATAAATTAAGAAACTAACCTTTATAATCTTAGGTATACCTATTAATCTCATCAACTAAACCCCTGCTTGATCATCTCCATTCTGTACTTCCTACATTTTTTCATCAATATCAACATTTACTGATTCCTAACAGATTAATAGGAATCGTATGCAATTATTGCCAGCCATTTTTCCTTCTTCGGCAGCTTCATATGTATTTACAGGAATCTCTTTGAAGATGAACCATCTAGAGGTGTTAGGAAGCCTTTCATATGCTCTACAAATTTCTACCTCTGTTGGAAGTTCAATGTTTTAATGGCAAATGCAAATAGGAAGGCAAAGAAGACCGTGAAACCGACTAGAACTCCGGCAATGGGGCCCATGAAATTGGTATCATACCCGAAATGTTCTTCCACGTAGATCTTAATGGCCTGAGTTCCCCCTCCGGGGATACTGATTTGTTGCTCCAAATCTCCATATTGTGATACAATGAGCCCATAAACTGTCCACATCAATGGGCAGATCCAATAACACCATATCCACCACTTGGGAATTTTCTGAAATTTCGGAAAATAAAGGAAACCATCAGGACATAAAAACGAATTGGTTAAGCATGCTTAAGCTTTACAAGTATTCTCAATGTTGCATAGATAGAAGTTAACTGCAAAAATCTTGGGTTTGTTTCATAATTAGTTTTAAGTATAGATACTCATTAGGGAGATGAACTTACTGGCTTGGGAATGAAGAAGCCCGAGAAGAGATTGAAGAGCCCATAGAACGCAGCCGCGAAAATAGCAGCAACTTGGTGGTTTGGTGTGACAGCAACAGTCATCATTCCGTAGTAAGTGAAGTAGAGAAAAGAGAAGAAAGAGATGAAGAAGAACCAGAAGAACTTTACAACTGTCCATTCGAAGCTGACCAAGGCATACACAATAAGTGTGTAATATGTTGCTTGGACAAATACGTATGGTATTTCAATGACCACCTGCATCATAAAAGGCATTGTATTACTTTTAGTGGGCGTCTTTGCTACACTTTAACACAATATCGCAACTTCTCAAACAAAGCAGCTTTTAGTAATTCATATTAATTTGTAAGACCGTCTTTCTCACCTGTGCAATAGCATATGGTAAGGCAGAGTACATCCCAGCAGCTCTTTCTCGATAGAAAACTGTTCTTTCAATGGCGACAATTGGTTGCACAGTCGAGCAGTTGCTGATACCAGCAAATAGGACAGCCGTATACATAGCCCCAATGATGATGGTTAGATCATTTGAGCTCTCCCTGAACCAAAAAAAAATAATGATTTTAGCCCATTGTTCTCCTAAGCATTTATGGAGCAGAAGCTAAAATTGACACTGACCTTTTAGTGCCAACCTTCCAGAAGATTGTCCCGAGCAAGAGAGCGCAAACCAAGGTGAAGAAGAATCTGGTAAGGTTGTAATCAGGGCTTCTCCAATAAGTCAAGCACTGCTTCCAAAGGCAAGATTTGAATTGTCCATATGTTGACTGAGAGAATTGTGCAGGAAAATAGAGATCTTTTGCTCCTGGGCCTGGGATGCTTAGCTGCTTAACTATCTCCTTATTTCTCCTGGTTATAATGATAAGATGTCTTAAGTCAGCTCAAAAGCAAGAAATTTATAATTCAAGAATTGGTCAATGCTATAACTTCCTCCATTTATTAACAGAAGAGAATGTTTTATACTTACTGATGTAACGATGATGATTTGTAGCATTCTGCAAAATCGACTCCAAGCCGAACTTCAGCTGCGATCGAGCTCGCTTCCAGCATCCATGCTGCCGGGTTGTATTTTTCCTTGATTTTCTGGACTCCGGGAATGGCCTGAAACAAGTGAATCAGTAATAGGTGAAATTAGATCATATTTTCTATTTTTATCATGCTATTACTACTATTGGTTACTGAAAAAAGGAATCAATTGAAGACAAGGAATACCTCAAAGTATTCGATAATCTTGTGAGAATTTTGACCCAAAGGTCCTGAGTAGATAACTTGTCCTCCTCTTTTCATAAGTAGCAGCTGGTGCACAACATCATATTAATACTAATTCCACCACAGTAGAGAAAGAGAGAGACAAACAAGAGAGAGAGATAGAGAGAGCAGTTACCTCATCAAAGGCTTCAAAGATATCAACACTAGGTTGATGAATTGTGCAGACAACTGTCCTGCCAGTGTCAACTGTGTTCCTCACAGTCCTCATCACAATGGCAGCAGCCCTTGCATCTAGACCTGATGTTGGTTCATCCATGAAGATGATTGAAGGATTAGCGACGAGTTCCACAGCTATTGTCAACCTCTTCCGTTGTTCAGTTGACAGACCCGAAATCCCTGGAAGCCCCACTATCGCATCCCTGAGATTGTTAATCTCTACTAGGTCCATCACTTCATCAACAAATATCTGAAAAAATTATCAATCCAAAATTGTTTTAGCACTTGCACCTCTGCAACAAATGAACTTCAATTTGAGCAATAAGAACTGTAATCTTACCATCTTTTGCTCATTGCTGACTTCTTCAGGTAGCCGGAGGAAAGCAGAGTAGACCAAGGATTCTCTAACTGTGAGTTGGGGTGAGTGGATATCATTCTGTTCACAGTAACCTGAAATTCTCGCAAAGGTCTCTTGCTTTTTAGGGAAGCCAGAGATTTTGATATCACCTTCAATGTATCCCCCGGTCTTTCTGCCTGCAAGAACATCCATCAATGTTGTCTTTCCGGCTCCACTAACTCCCATCAATGCAGTCAGGACACCAGGCCTAAATGACCCCGTCACCTCCCTTAGTAACTGGAGCCTGTCTTCTGTCACCCCTTGTTCCTTCATTTCCTGTTAAAATCAACAATTCATAAATACCCATTGTAGAAACTCTAGTAATTTAGTAAGATTCAAGTTCCAAATAACAGTTACTGGAGTAAGAATGAAATAGGGAATGAGGATCTTACTGGGGGCATATCAACATAGTACTTTACACTGTCAAAGGACATGGCAAAAGGAGTGAATGGAAGAACCATTCCTCTCTTGGGGGCAACCCCATTCACGGCCTCAAGAGCCGAATCAGCATTTCTGCTTAGCCCGTTCGCATTTGTTCGACTACTCATTCGTCGGACTGCCATCTCTCCTGAAAGATTCCAAGTTCATTTCAGGAACGCTAATTTTACTTCATTACTGAACTGTTATATATTGCTACATTTCTTACTTGTGTTGTTTCCATCTGCAGCTGATAATGATCGAGGGATTGATTCTCGCTTCGACCTTGTTGTTATGATTCTTGGTTTTTCATTTGATTCTTGGTTGGCTTCCATCTCACTAGCCTCTTCTTCTGATAAAATTGCTTGTGGTTTTCCAAGGGCTATCAAGAAAGAGAAAGTGGATGAAGAGTAAGAATATTTATGATTAATGCTCCAACTCAAAACAGAATAAGAGAATTTAGAAATGGGAAATTGGTCATAACAGATTGCATTTTTATCTACCTCCATAATGAGCAAATGACCCTAGTGGGGTGAAACTAGAAACTATAATTTCACATCTAGAACAAGTTAAAATCTTACGATTTAGGTATGTGAGTGCCAGGGTGAAGAGGATATTGAAGAGGATGGTGAACCCTAGAAGAGCACCAGTTCCAATCCAAAACCAGTTTTTATCTGGGAAGACCTGGTAGTTCTCTAACACTGCCGTACCCAACTCTGTCACATTGTCAGATGCCTGTAACATATTTGAAGTGATGTCAAAGAGAAAGATAAGAGTGTGTGGCCTCGTGAAACAAAGATGTTATTTTGGAAGCAAAAATCCATTATTATCAGATCAATCCTGCCCATGTAACGAAACACTGATTCTTGTTTTTATTGAATAAAATGGTAGAGAAAGAACAGTAAATGTAAACGTACCCTTTTGTTCATCCACCTTGGAGCAAACATCTCATTCACAGCCACAGCATTATAACTATATGTTAAAGGTGAAATCCAGTAACCCCAGCCCCACCATTTCGGTATTTCACCTGTCAAAAACAGAAGAAGAAAGAAAACCACCATAAGAATATGTTTCAATTATAAGAATTAAGACTTTTTAGAGTGCATTTGCAAAAGATGATGCTCACGTCGAGGTAGGATAAAACCACCGAGCAGAAACACAAGGAAGAGCATGAGAGCTCCACCAGTATTTGCAATGGTCATGGTCCTGCACACTCCGGCAATGAGCCTAAAGAGCCCGGCGGCCATTTGATGGATCAAAAATATCACTAGTAGTTGCTTAAAAAACCTGCAAAAGAGAAGAAAGAGAAAGACAGTTGGTAGTTAGGTTATGATACTTCTTAACCGCTATAACTGTAACCCAAAAAAAAAAAAAAAAATGTCTTAGCTATGGCTATAAATCGGGCTGGGCTGAGCCGGCCTGAACTTAGTTGCATGGACCCAAACTCATCCCCAACCCAAAGTTGGCTCCAGATAGTTAGCCCAAATTTGACCCATTTTAAAATTATAGGCTTCGACCCGAGTTTAGACTGTCCAAACTTAAATATCCTTTTTAAATCTAGGTTGATAATGGGTCCATAATTACCCTAAATACTTTGAAAATATGCCTAATTAGTTAAATTGGGGTGATAATCAATCCAAAACTGTCATATATTTGTCGGGTTAAGTTATACAAATTTCAAGCTGGGTTGGACCAATCTATATTTTATAACTATTTCGGATCAGATTGGGCTGAGCTATATTTAATTACTATTTCAAACTGAATCAGACCAAATTCAGATTGAAAGTAAGTCTATCTGAACTCAATCCGAATAAAACTTCAGGCCTAAAAACTCGGTCAAATTCAGGCCAGCCCGTCTATTTTTGGGCCGGAAATGTCTAGTTTCAGACCAACCAACCCAATTGACACCCTTAGTTTTAGCTGTATCATAGTATTAGGTAAAAGAGAATGGAGTGTGAGGTGTAAGTAAAGTTACCTGCTAGCTTCTGGGGCAAACCCCATGGTGTAGTACGTCATGACTGTCCAAACCACAGCTTCAATAAGAGAAAGTGGGATCCTAAGTATGAAGTTTGGTAGAGTGAAAACCCAAGCCGGATAGAAGAGAAGATCCCTTTGCTTATATAACACAGGAAGCCTTGCCATGGTGAGAGAGAGCTCGGCGAACCCATTGAACATGTTGATGATTATTCCAAAGAGAAGTGCACCCATGTAGACAGCCCCATCGTCCTCAGTGGAAGTGTTCAGTTCAGTCTTCAAGAACACAGTTGATGCTATGATAGCCACAATGATGATCTGAACAGTCTTAAAGACATACACGAATGAATTCCTTTTAAGTAAGAGCCACTCCTTATCGAAGGAGGCCTTAAGGAGCTCAGTTTTAGGGACCAAGGACTTGGTGAACACAAGGGCAGCTTTGTGGCTCGTGCTCTTGTCATAGGGTACCGAGAGCTCATTCTCAAGGCGCAACCCCACATGGAAACTCTTGAACCGGTTCACAAACTCTGTGACTGACATGTATCGGTATGGCTTGTTCTTGTCTGCCCAGTATTGCTCTTGATCCTTCTTTGATGTAACCTGGCACCAATGAAAAATTGGGATCATGAGAGGTTTAGCTTTTGGGTATAGATGAGACATGATTCAGTGGATCGCAAGCTACTAAGAAAAATGGTATTGGTTATCATATATACCTCTTGCAGGAAATCAGCGGTGCCCTTCCTCTCAGGACACCGGAAGCCACACCCCTCAAAGAACTCGAGGATGTGCTCTCGCGGGCCCTGGTAAACGAGCTGACCCTCGGAGAGAAGGATGATGTCGTCGAAGAGATCGAACGTCTCCGGAGCAGGCTGGAGGAGGGAGATCAAGATGGTGGCCTCATTGAGGTGGACGATCTGCTGCAAGCACTTCACTATTTGAAACGTTGTGGAGCTGTCTAGACCCGTTGATATCTCATCCATGAACAGTGTCTTTGTAGGCCCAACGATCATCTCTCCTGCATGAAGGAAAAGGTGCAAAAACACCCAATCTAATGTCAACCATTTGATGAAGATACTTGTGTAAGTTGGACTGGGTTAACCAAAGCCAGCCCAGACTTAGTACTGTGTATGGGCCTAAACCCTAAGTCAGCCCATGACAATAGGCCTGCCCGAATTAATGGATTAATGTTGGTTTATTAAGTCAGCCCAAAAACGAAATAAATGTTCTGTCTGTAACTCCCATCCATTTTATTCCACATGACGTCCCCTGGTGTCTTGGAAACCAAATCCTCAACAGGACACTTGCTCCGAATTACAAATGGCGGGGTAGGTGGGTCTATTGGACAAAGAATTGGTCAAAAGTTTCCATTTCAGCTTCACATTGTTCTCGTTTTTCCAATTAGTTGATTAAATCAAGTGCCATGAGCGGTGGAGTAGTTGTGAAAGAAAAACAAAATAAAGGAAGAAAATGTTCGGTCAAGGGTTAAAATTGTAAAAACAGTTTTCAAAAATAGTACCCATTATAGATGAGGTGTATAGGGTTAAAACCCTAAACAAAGTGTTCAACTGAACATTTGCTGCCTGTTTGAAAGAGGCACCAAATTCAAAAAAAAACGTCACTTGTCCGCTTGTGGTAGAGGACACAGTAGGACATACAAAATCCTGGACAGAACATTTGCTTCCATAAACTAAAATAATTAGGGTTAATGGCTAGTAATCAAGTAGTTTTGCACAAAATTGTACAATTTTTTAGGCAAATGTAACAACAGGATACAAGCGAGAGAAAATGAAACTAACCAGTTGTAACTCGTTTCTTCTGTCCACCTGATATTCCTCTCAGCATATCATCTCCGACGACGGTGTCCCTGCATACGTCGAGCCCTAGTATCTGTTCAAAGTTCGAAATATATTAGTAATAAATTAGGGGTAAAGATTATTTATACTTCTTGTTTAAAAAAAACCCATTCGCTAATCCCTTGGATTAGTCAGTATATTTGACTCTTCCCCTTAACCAAAAAGAAAACAAGGCTTTTATTTTTATTTTTAAAATCATGTGGTGTTGGTTGTTGGGTCAAAACATGTCACCTTAGGAGAATAACGTAGCAAACATTTATTCCCCTTATCAAGGATACTTTAGTTGACCAATCATCCTTTAATATATAGGGGGCCAAGTTAAAATAGACACAGTTTTGATGCCATCTAGTTAAAAAATAGGTACCCATAAAATAGGGTTTATAGGGTTAAAACCATAAAAAATAAAAAAGTGTTCCAATGAACATTTGCTCACTATTTAAAAGTGGCATTAAATTCAACAAAACCATCACGTATCGGCTTGTCAAGTGGGGACACGAGGAACATGCTGTTTTGGGTGCAACATATCCTTACCCACATAACAGAACTCAGTTCAACAACCAAAATGGTCAAGACAATACTAGTAGGGCCCTAGCTATTATCCACTTAGTAGGCCTGAAATCCTCTATGCCACCCCCCTTGTGAGCCACTCAATGGCCACACAAAGGTCCCACACCCCTGATGGGACCACTCGGGGGGTGGAATCACTTCACTTTTTGGAGGTTTT
>JAOXJP010000015.1:8464687-8477490 GCA_025762735.1 Platanus orientalis | reverse complement strand
CATACAAATACTTTACAGAGAACCTTTGAACATCGAACTCATGACACTTTGAATCTTTGAACTCCGAATATTGAACTTCGAACATTATGAATTATATGGATTTTGAACACTTTGAACACCAAAATTCGAACGTTTTAAAATCATAGAACATTAGATCTTTCAAAATTTAACATACAACATCGAGTTGTGAGCCTTGACCTCCGCATTGACTTATTATTCGGATTTAGATTTTTGTATTAAATCACTGCTTTTTATTTGACATATGATTATTGTTGCTTTTATACTAGTATGATTGTGATTACTACTTTGATATTTGTTTAACTTTGTATTGACCTTTGGACATGCTAGTATTTCAATATGTGTTTTATCTCAGATTATTTATAGTATGCTAAATTTTTTCAAGTTGAGACTAACCCAACTGTTTATTTTTTAGACTGATTATTGTTGCAAGTCATCTATTCAAGGGACTTATTATGACATCCACGACTTTCCTTTCGTCTTTCTTATCCTTATTTTGAACATATTTTGGAGTCCCTCTTAGTGTTGGGATCATATTTTCAGACTAGTAAATGTTTCCCTTTGTATAGTTGGATAAGAGGGCACCTTAGTGATATTTCTTTTTTAAACTAATACTATTGAACTACTATGATCTTTGTGGATTTTAGATTATGCTTTTGCATCTTGATCTAAATATATGTGATTAGTGAATATTGAATGTGCTTCCACAAATTATTAAAATATGATTATTGAATTAAGTGGACTTAAGAAAATTCAAATGAGAACATATGAACTATATTGGATCTTACTTGTGGTTTCCCAAGATTTGAGCCAATTTCTATCTGGATTATTGGATTTATGAACAATAACTAATCTGAATCCGAAGCGATATGAATCTATATATCCGAATCCAAGGGCGTTACATAAAAAGTGTTCAAATGTATATTTGCTTTCTATTTAAAAAAAAAAAAAAGACACCAAATTCACAAAACCATCACGTGTCAGCTCATGGTATGGGGACATAAAGGAACACACTTTTTTGGGTGTAGCATATCCTTTCTCATGTTCAAACTATTTAACTATGGAAAGTAGATTATAATAATTAATACCAGCCTTGTGTTATAGGACTTCTGACAACAGTTGCCCTTCAATTATTCATATCCAAAGTCTGTTAGAACTGATGAAATTAGTTACCAAAGAAAGAACTGATGAAGTGTACTGTGCCAGTGCCATGTACTCTTACCCTGATCCAAATAGGGGTGGCAATTCGTGTTAGTGGGTCGGGTTCACATCGTGTCAAGATAAGGGTATAAGACTAAATGGCTCAACCCAAACCCAACCCATTTATTAATCGTGTCAAAGTGGGTCAACTTGCTTTGACCCAAAACATGTTTAGAGTCAACCCTAACCTGCTTATTTCATGTTGGGTTTATGTCGGATTAGCGGGTCATGTGGTAATTCATGTTGGTGGGTCAGATTTGTGTCATGTCAAGTTAGGTGATATACAACTATATGGCTCAACCCTAACCCGACTCATTTATTAATCATGTCAAAGCAGGTTGACCCAAAACACATTTATAGTCAACCCTAACCCAGTTATTCCGTGTTGGGTTCACGGGTCATGTCAATATTGCCACCCCTAGATCCAATACTACATGAGTATCATATCCTACTGCAGTTTGTGCAGCAAATGTCCCTCTTCTTGTGCCCTTTAAATCCACAAGTATTGGCCAGAGGGCCCTGCACTGAATTTGGGATGGATTAGTGTGGTTCCCCTATTCCTAGGACACACCAATATCAAACCATAAACAAGAATGTTAGCTTGTTAGGTTGGTAAAGCCTGTGGAGGTTCATACCAGAGTCTGGGTTCCAAACCTGTCTTCACCTATTAATTACTAACCACTGAGCTACTTGCTTATCTAAAAAATGAAAAACCATAAACAAAAGAAATACATGAACGAAAAGCATATTGTATAGTGATTGTGAGGCCCCGATAGACCAATTTTTCACTAGAGGGGATACCCAAAGCTTGTGCCCTTCCATCCCTTGGATAGCTAAAAGGGAGAGCAGAGCTATTTTGTCTTTCATTTTATCAAAATTATTGAACAGTAACCGATCCAAGAGATGGTCCACTAGCTAAATAGTCGAGATTATGAGCATGTAAATGAGAAGATGTGATCTCCTCTAATAAAACTCCCGCATAAAACGAATAAACAAAATATAGCTCCAGCATATGTGAATGCAGTATCACCTCTCTAGAGGGAATCAGAGAGGCTTAAGTTCAAGACTTACTGGCAGCATTCCATAGGTGATTGTGTTGATGTCTGCCACTCCTGCGATGTGGGGGCACCTATAATCCGACAGCAGGTCCAAGTAGTCTTAGCCCAAAATAAAATAAAATGTATAAACAATTGGGCTGACTTTGCAATCACTGGGCAAAGTTTAAAAGACCTAAAAGTCTTAGTAGCAACTACCAACCATACCTCTTAATTATGCCTTGCATTGATGATTGTGTTCATATTATCAACAAAAATAAATAAAAATTGATGAATATATTCAAGTGGTTATTCTAACGTTGATTCTATGGGGACAGAGAGTGGACCCACATGTTTCTTATGAATAATATAGAGGTAAAAGTGAGGAATATAGAGTGCTTGGGATTCTCCTCCTCTATACTACTACCATGATTCTGGTTCCCTATTAACTTGGTGCTGGCCATCAATTTTGTGGGACAGACTCACTGACCAAGCCCATGCTTTAGGGTTGATTGCCCTAGTTTTGACCTTGCTTAGAATCGTTTTGTATGAGCCTCATGACCTTGTGTGACAAGCTAAAGTCATCATACCCTTTAAGGAATCCAAATAAAAAAAAAAAATCCGACAGACATATCTCTTCCTTTTTAAAAAAGATAAAGTATGTGAGCAAGTCTCTTCAAGATCCCTTTCCAGCCTTTGGGAGCTTTGTTTCAGAAAGACCTCAAATCTTACAAAAGTAACTGCCTTGGAATCTCAAATGCCTGATCACCTGGAACTTTTATATCTTCCCTTAAACAAGGTGATTTTTAGAGATCCAATGAGAAAACAATAAGTGTAGACCTAAGTACTGATCAACTATATCTCATTTGATAAATGTGACCCACCAACCCATCAATCTAGACCGTCCGATTGGTGCGTCAGGAGTGTTGGGAATTAGGATCACCTCTTGGATGATGGGTTTAGCCTAGAATTCAGATTGAAATCTATTTGATATGGCTTCTAGTGTGTGGGTTGTACAAAATTGTGGCATGGGGTCCATTGGGGTGGATGGACCTCATCTACATCATTTAATGCGTCTCACCTTAAAAAGACCCACTTCCCTAAAGAATGATACACATGGGACTAGATATGCTATCAGTTCTTTGATGAGTGTAGTAAAGCATCTCTTTTGCTTTCTTTATGTACCCGCATGATTCCTGGAATCAGATCTCTCTCCACGAAACAAGTCAGCAAGTAATCAAAATCATATCTTTTGAACAACCACCACCACCCACAGGAGGTGGGAAAAGGAAAGGGGGGAAGATTATGTTGGAATAAAATAATTGCTGTAAGTTCTAATGCATGAACGTACACATTTCATGAGGTCAACAAGCAAATCTATTGATAGATGTGAAAGTTAGAATCCAAAGCTCACCATAATATATCCATCCATCCTGTTTAATCAAGGAATTCTACTTCTAACTTCCATTTATTCTTGCGTGGAATTCGGGGCGTGCGAGGTAATCCGGTTGTTTTTCAGTTGTCTGCGGCATCTAGCTTCTCTAGGGAAGAGGAAGACCCAGGGTTGAATCCCTAGCGTTAGGGTGGGTGGGTGGGGGGTCGCAATTCATGTTCCCGGGTAGGGTTTGTGTCGGTATACGACTATATGGTTCAATCCTAATCCGATCCATTTATTAATCTTGTCAAAGCGGGTCAATCCGTTTTCATCCGAAACACATTTAGAGTCAACCTTAACCCACTTATTTCGTGTTGGGTTCATATCGGATTCACGGGTTATGTGGTAATTCATGTTGGCGAGTCATATTCGTGTCATGTCAAATTAAGGATATACGACTATATGGCTCAACCCGACCCATTTATTAATTGGGTCAACCCTTTGTGGCCCGAGACATGTTTAGAGTCAACCCTAACCCAGTTATTTTGTGTTGGGTCCATGAGTCGTGTCAAACATTGCCACTCCTAGTCCAGTCCTGCCTTGTCTGGTTGTCAACATGTTGTAGGCCCAAATGGCTGTACCAAAGATTAAAAAACTAAAAACTCTGCTAGTCAAATAACTAGTTTTCCAAATAACCAAGAAGTTTTAAAACACCACTTCTATATCTCACAAAGCATACACACTATATGAATAAAGACTTCCTACACTTCCACATCTGAGGGTGGCAATGTTTGTTACACCCTATGAACCCGACATGAACCTAACACAAAATTAGCGGGTTAGGGTTTTCAGTAATAGTATTTCGGGTCAAAGCAGGTCAACTTGCTTTGACGTGATTAACGAATGGGTAGTGTTTGGGTTGATCCATATAGTCGTTTACCCTTAACTTGACACAACCCGCCAACACGAATAGCTACCCTTACACAACCCACAAACTCGACATGAAATTAGTGGGTCAGGTTTACTATAATTGTGTTTTGGGTTAAAGTGGGTAAACCCGACTTGATAAAATTAATGAATCATGGTTGGATTGACCCATATAGTCGTATACCCTTAACTCAACACAACATGAACCGCGACCCGCCAACACGAATTCCCACCCCTATGGACCACATCGAACAAAGCATCACATTTTTTTTGGATAACAAAAATATAAATTTTAAACATAGATAAAACGAGTCTTCTTTTATTAGTTTTAGTATTTTGCATTTAAAGACTTCCTACATCATACACCTTATGCATGCATCATACTTCTTATATAAAATATATTGGATTCAAGTTACAAATTGATTTACATAAAGTTCAATTTTGATTTGGAGATACTTTGAGAAACACCAATGGTGCTAGTCGTATTATATTTGTACTCTAGCTCGACCGGAGGGAGGAGGGGCTCAATCAGGGTCAAAATCCCTCTCTCTTTCAAGGGCTTATGAACTCACTTGGCTTTAATTGAGTGGTGGCAGAGTGTGAATTGGGCATCATAATTAACCAGGCTTCTATGTCTATGAACAGATCTTCGAGGTTATTCTATCCTGCTTTCACTTTTGACATAGTTTTGACCAATTCCTTGATGACCCACCTAAAAAAACTAAACAACAATCTAAAATTTGGTTGTTTACAAATGGTCATTGTAACTTTAAAAAAAAGTTGCCATTAACTTAATGATTTTGGTCAAATTACTAGGTGCAATTTTTGGAATACTTGACAATTAGTAATCAAAGTTGGTGGCAAATGTATACAAAAATTTATTTAAGATTTAAGAGATATGCAGCAGTTTAACTACTGTTTTGCAAGTTCTACAAGGCAAAAAAAAAGGTCAGATTTACGATTGTGACAAAAGAGCATTGAAATCTTGTTTATGCACAATTGGCCAAATCTTATCTCCAAAAGCGGAGGTCTTGAGTTCGAAATGCACCCATTTGGGGCCACTTGTTCGGGCGTACAAAACCAGTTTTACCCTGTGAGTGGGAAAGACAGGGAGTCCAGGTGCTCTAAGAAGCCTGATGGTTATCAAAAAAGGTCAAAAAAAAAAAAAAAAAAAAAAATCTTACAAGTGAAGTGGCAGAATACCCATTATCATTGCGACCAATGCTGGGGAGGCGGTTCTCATCCAGGGACTGCGTTGTATGAGGAATTGGGCAACCCTAGAAAAGCCCTAGGGTCCCTGATTCTAAATATAGTCAAGGTGCAGTAGTTATCTGGGGTTGCCCTAGGACTGTTCTCTTTTTTAATACAGTCAAGATAAGGTATAGTCTTTTACCCCAAAAAAAAAAAAATGAAGATAAGGTGTAGTCATATAATACACCCTTGCGGAATTGGTACTTCTTAATGAATGCCTAAGGTCAACCCATATGCAGGGGTAGACACATGGTGTCCAAAAGTGAAATCCACCTTTTCAAAAAGTATAAATCACTTTTTTTGATGTAATGTGGCATTCATAAAGGGGGCACACCAAATCTTCACACCGGTAATACACGTGTTCACTTTGGCGTTTCTCTTTTCACTACAACTTCATAGTCCCTGTTACAACTCACTAGGGTATACCCATTATTAGTAGGTCTGAAATCCTCTACGCCACCCTCCTTGTGAGCAGATCAACTCAATTTTTGAGATGTCACATCACCTCTAAAAAGTGAATTGATTCTTCCCTCCCCCCTTTTGTGGCCATTGAGTGGCTCACAAGAGAGGTGGCATAGAGGATATCAGCTCTATTTAAAAGCCAAGATGTACTGTACAGGATGTACCTTTGCCACTTGGGACCCAGACGCTGTGAGGGGTTATTGCCACCTGGGACCCAGACCCTGTGAGGGGATAAATGGTACATCCAGGACAGAACATCCTTCCAGTTATTAGCATTCAAGAAAGGAAGTTAAGAACGTGTTCTTAACTGAGTTATATTCTAATCCAAAAGTGTTTTTACACAAGCTTTAGAAGTAAACAAAAGGGTGAGAATGTTAAACAAAGAAAATGAAGGAGACTTTCGCAAATATAAGAAAATCATACCCATCATTAAATTGAAGGGATGTCCTGTCCAGGATGTATTGTATTCGCCCCCTCACAAGAGGTGTGGGCCCCATGCAAAAAGTGCTGGGCCCACACCCTCTTATGAGGAGGCCAAGGTACATCCTGGACAGAATATCCTTTCTCTTCTTTAAAATTCAACTTCCAAAAACGATTAATATGGTGTGAATTCAATATTACAAGATTCCTTACCCTACCCCACTGTGAGGGGGCGGATGTACGGTACATCGCAGACAGAACATCCTTTATGCGTTACCTAATTGGGTGCGAGATTTTTGAGCACCAAGCAAATCAGGAGCTTTATTAAAAGAAAGGAAGGAAATCTGGAGTAGGGTCGTCTCCTCCTTAGTTTGTTTGGACTTTGGGAACTCACTTTGCTCATGGTGCAAGGAAAAGAAAATCTGGGGAGATCTGATTTCTCTTCGGGAGATAGAGATTCAGTTCACCCCTTTTTTTAGTGGGATTTTATGATTTTATCGAATGGTATGAATCTTGTCAAGACGGTAATTTTCTATTATTTTTCCCTTCTACTTTTGCTTCCAAGTTAGGGATATCAAGTTCCTTATTTCATTAGGTCACAAAACCTTTCCCTAATGTTCAAGTCTTGACGCAACTCTTGCTAGGTTACCTGTTTCTCAGGTTTTAAAACCTTGAGAGTGAATTAATGGAGTTGACTCAGCAATCCTATTCCATTCCATTAAAGAACAAAATAATTAAAGATACATCATTGAACATGACCCCAAGAACCTTTCTCCTAGATACGAACATATAAACATATGGGTTGACTTCTTAGTTATTAAGCAAAATTTTAGACTCAGAAAAGTCTTAAACGTAGGTGGGAGCATGCTTATAGTAGTACCTTCCAACCATGCCAACTTAATCTTGCAATAATAATGATTCTGTTCAAGTGGTTGTTCAAACATTGATTCTATGGGAAGTGAGACCCCAACGCATTGATGAAAGTTGAAAATTGAATGATAGTAGAGGTGAGCAGGGAGGGACAAAGGGTGCGTGGGATCCTCTTTTCTTTACACTCTATTACCATTGATTCCAGTTCTCCATTGACTTATTAGTGATGTCTTGAGGGACAGATCTCAAATAAAAAAATTTAAGCATCTCTCCAAAACCCTAAGGTGGTAGGAGAAGTTGGAATTAATATATTTTTAATACACACTTTTATGAAGAATAATCCTAGATATGGCATACACACTCCGGCACTTGACATACCATCTTAAATAAAACAATTAACCATCTATCCTACCTAAAGAATTAGGTATGAATAATCCATGAACGAATACATGTGAATGGAACCAGGACCTGACACATCAACACCAAAAAGTGATAAGCACCCCTCAAAAAGTGTAAACCACTTTTTTTATGCTGATGTGGTGATCCCTAACGCCATTTGCACAGGGGGTGTTTATACCAAAGCAAAGCTCTTTGTCCTTAAACCGTAAGGTGATGGGAGAGGTTAGAGTTAATATATTTTAAGAATGACCCAACCCATGTTATAGATTTTGTCTGCTTCCCTCTGAACACTATATATCTGCTGGGGTGTCAGGAGGCAGATACATCAGTGTCAAAAAGTGATTTACACTTATTGCAGAAACATTTTTTACTTTTTTTGGCACTGATGTGTCCACCACTTGAAGCCTGGCAGACATATGACGTTTTTAGGGAGGCCAACAAAATCCGTGGGGATGTTATAGGGTTGATTGCCATACGGTTTTTATCTTTCTAATGTCAGCTATGTTGATTGTTGAGACCCATTTGACCTTTTGCGACAAGCTAAAACCGTTATACCCTTTTAGAAATAAAATAAAAGATGAATAGATAGACATATTTCTTTCATATATAAATAATGATGCGTAAGCAAGTCTCTCCAAGAACCCTTTTCCACCTTTTGGGATTCTTGTTACGAAAAGACCTTGAAATCTCAAATGACCGGATCACCAAGAACTGTTGATAACCATAAAACAAGGTATTTCCAAAGATCCTAAGAGGAAAAAGAAGAAAAAAAGAAAACCATAAAAAATATTAACTAGGCACAGGTTTCTACACCATTGGATTGGTGGGTGAGGGTTAGAAATCAGGTTTGGATGATGTGTTTAGTCTGGGCTGGGATTATATATGTATTAAGATGACATCAGGGGGCTGAATATCAGTACCTAAAAGTGACTTTCACTTTTTGGGAGGTGCTTATCACTCTTCAGCATTGATGTGTTCACCCCCTAATGCCATCCTAATACATCGGGAAAAGCAGATTTTCGTATATAATCTTTTTCGGTTTAATCTATACCATTGATAGCAATATTTAAATAAGACAAATTAAGCTAATGAATCGTTAGGATGTTGGACCTATTTTCTTTCTTTTTTGTTTGTTTGTTTCGTATTAACTCAGCACCTCAAGCTCGTCAAGAATCAGAGCCAAACCTGAATTGAACCGGGCGAAGCTCAGCTCGTTAACCCCCCTTATAGCAAATGTGTAAAACTTTTAATGACTATGATATGCTTTGTGTTAAGAATAAATAAATAATGTCTGGGGTCTGCAGCATCCCATGCTGCCTCGTCTTATGGAGCCAACCCCTAAAGAAGGTACATATTGGACGGGATGTACTAGGTCTTTTTTATGGGAACAATAAAGCACCCTCTTTGCATTTTGTATGTCAGCGCGATTCTAGGAATTAGATCTCTCTCCACAAACCAATACAGCAAGTAATCACCTCTCATTTTTTTAAATCTCCAGGATGAGGCAATGAACAGGACCATCCGATTGCACTCTTTTTTATTTATTTATTGGTAAATGTTAGTAGTTAATTTAAGTGAAGACGGGTTTTAAACTCAGGTCCATCATACAATATTCAGACTTTATTAATTTGGCAAGTTGGCATCTTCATGCACACATTTGATGAAGACAACAAATGTAACCCTCCTAACATGAATAAAATTTTGTATCTTTTTATGTAGATTAATGAAACGAGGATTTTTAGAGACGGTCCCTGCCAAATTCACCTTTTCTTTATCAAACAAAGTTTTGATTAGGCCATGTCCACCATTTCAAATACAGCAGGCTTTGGTGCAAATCATTTGTGATTGTAATGGAATGTTGATTGCTACTCTCGTGTGTCTCCCCAAAGAGCTAAATGTGAAACCTTTGCCTTGGAAATGGGGCTTCAAATGGCCAAGACTCTTGAAATTGAGTAATCAACATAGAAGGAGACTCTCTTGAAGTCCTAACTCTCTACAAGCTACTGCATTTCAATCTGTAAGATGATTTGTGGCACTTGTGATGAAATCTCTTATTATAACGTAAGAACTTCAAATGCAGCAGCCTGTCTTGTTACCTCCCATCGTGTTACAACATGGGAATCTCACCCCCACAACTGGAGATTGAAGAGTATGTTGCTATATGAACCTCTTTTAGCTCTTTGATGTTCAGAGAACAGAAAAGAATCTCTTGATAGTTGTGAAAGAGTCCTAATTCAACTTCCACTTCTTACATGAAATTCCCTAAAAGGTTATAATGTCTTTTTTTGATGATTTTTGTGACCAAAATTATGTGATGTGCACCAATGACTTAAGCTGGTAATTGAGCCAGTTTGGTCTGAAGTTGGATATGTTTGGCCAGAAAAATAATCAGGTTGGGCCAATCTGATTTAGGGTTGGGCTGAATTTGGACCCTACTTTTAAGTCTGAAGTTTAATTCGAGTTGAATTTGGGTAGGTTCAAGGTCAGCCAGAGGTCCAATCTGACCTGGCTCAAACTAATTAGTAGATAATAATTTTATTTATATATTGATATTAGGTCTATATTTGTTTATTCATTTTGGATCCATATATTTTTAACAAATTTACTATCATCAAATAGTTTAAATGTCTACTGTTAATATATAATATGTTTTAGTGGCAATTATGGATTTAAAATCAATCCAAAAATTAAAAAAAAACAAAAAAAAGAGTTTTAATTTGGATAACTTGAAGCTCATTATTTTAAAATGGGTTGAGTTTGGGCCTAATTTTTAGGCCCGGAATTTTATTTGAACCGAGTTCGGGCTCAGGTAAAACATTTCTGGCTGAGTTTGAACAACCCAGTCCGATTGACAATCTTACATAGACTGATAGGTGATGTGTTTTTGAATTTCATCTCTCTTTTTGAACACTTACTTTTTTATTGGAGCAATTTCTTTGACGCTTTTAACCCTTTACACCACATGTCAGCTCATGGACTGATCACAGAAAATTTGCTCCCGTATGTATGACTCTATGTGTGTTTTTTTGGTAACGTTGCTCCCGTATATGTGAAAAGGGTGAATTGGGGATTTTATACGTCGACCCCTAACCTGCACCGCCTCCGCCATTGGTCAGGCGGGTGAAAATATCGGCGCAGAAAAGTGATTTTCACTTTTTGGGGGAATGTGAAAACACTTCTAACACTAATGTGGCCCCCGTTGTCGTAAGGGTTTGCATTCGCTGAGCGTAGAAAAGCCTCACCGGGCTAATTCTGTGTGCAGGGTGCAGCAACTTTACTTCTCAGCATTTGGCCACACTGGGGGGTCATCAAGGTCCCGTTTGCAGGTTGTTACTTGTGTATGCGCACCCAAGTTTGGGTCTATTCTGGCTTCTTGCTCCTTCGATGGCCGATCGATAATTTGGAAGGGAAGGTAACCAGAGTGAGTGTACCCAAGCTCACATTTTCGATGACCACAAATCCTCCGTCAATTCCATTGCTTGGGCTCCTCATGAACTTGGCTTGTGGAATGTGGATCTTCTGATGGAAACATATCGGTCTTTACTACGAGGGTCGTTGGGATATAACGAGAATAGATTAAGCTCACCCTGTTGGCGTCATCTCTGTTTCATGGGCTCCCTCAACGGCCCCTGCTGCTCTTGTTGGATATGGCATGCTTGACCCAGTTCAGAAGCTTGTCTCTGGTGACTGTGATAACACTGTAAAGGTTTGGAAGCTGTACAATGGGAGTTGGAAGATGGATTGCTTCCCTGCCCTTCAGATGTAATTGGGTTAGGGATGTGGCGTGGGCACCAAACTTGGGTTTCCAAAGTCTACAGTTGCAAGTGCTTCACAGGATGGGGCGGTTATTATATGGACTGTAGCCAAGGAAGGGGGCCAATGGGATGGAAAGATTTTTAAGGATTTTAAGACCCCAGTTTGGAGGGTCTTGTGGTTGCTGGCTGGAGATATATTTGCTGTGGCTAATGGAAATAACAATTTAACATTGTGGAAAGAAGTAGTAGATGGGGAATGACAACAGGTGACTACTGTTGAGCCATAATTTTGCTTCTTCCTTCTGCTGCTACTATATCATGTTTTGTGGCCATGGCTACCTTTAGTTTCTGTATTTTCTTATCTTTTCCCCCCTTTCATGCGTTAAAATCTTATTTCTTATTTGATTTCAATTTATGTACTCTTTTTATATCTATTAATTTGGAATTATTGGTTCTACCAAATTTACAGTTGAGACAAATGGGGGTTGGTGAACTCTTCACAAGATTCTTCTTAATTTTCTTTTTTATCGTTTGGATGTTTGAAACACCTTGGATAGCATCTCTGCTTTTTGTCTTGTTCCATCACATTTTTCTTTATCTGGCTTATACGTCTTGTCATCTCTCTTTTAGAACCCTACCAATTTGATGCATCTGTTAACAATCCTTCATGCAAAATTGTGTTGGTCACTAAGGATTTAGTTTATGTTGATTTCTGAGATTTATAAATTAAGTTGATAGTGTGTGCAAGGAAATGGGGATTGGCCAACAGTACTGATTTAATCAGTGTTTGTGATATTTAGTTAAATCTTAGTATATTTTACAATAAAGAGTAGGGGAAAGATAATTATTGAAACTATCATGCAATCATGATGCAAAATCTGCATTTGACAAGGTATGTATTAATTCTGGAATCTGATAGAGATGGCCTAAAATCAGTCCTAGGTCTGTACCATAGTTCCAGGGAATCTTAGTACAAGGTCAGGAGCTCGTTGCGGATTGCCTTGCCAAATGGAGTGCTAGGTAGTAATCAGTGTTTGTGGGTGATTTTATTCTGGAGTGAGTTAGTGGTTGTCTTAAGGGTTGTTTGCAACG
>JAOXJP010000015.1:8434454-8455769 GCA_025762735.1 Platanus orientalis | reverse complement strand
GCCTAGAGGCCTTGGATGTGATAGTACAACGGTACCACTTTGTGTCGGATGTAATAGGTAAATGACGTACTTTTGGCCTCAACTTGCATATAGTAGCTTATTCCATTTAATTAGAGGTTTTGTGTATATTTATTTTTAGACCTTGGTGAGTTATGTATCTTAGTTCAGTCTACTTAAACTGTGTATATACATGTGATAAATATGAGTGGTGACAGTGGATGCGGAACTGTCAAATGGACAGTGATGATGTGGTGGATGTATGGTACATGTGAAGTGTTTTTTGTTGGTATGTGGACTATTAGGTTATTGAATAAGTGACATGGAGATCACTATTCATCCCTAAGGGGTCCATATTATAGCCGTTATGCTGTTGAAATTTCGGCAGAAATGACATCTGGAATCCTTGCTTAATCTCAATAAAACGATATAAAAGCAATGGGTGAGACCAATAAATTGATAAATCAAATTAACCATTAGACTGTAACGGGTTTAAAGTAGGTAACCGCAAAAGCGGATTAGGTGGGGTGCCTAACACTTTTCTCAACTTATAAATGAATAACTTACCTAAGGATCTCTTGGAGTTGACCAGTTTAAGTGTGGAGTCAGACATTTTAAATCATTTTCAAAACTTAAACTTGCTTTGTTTTCAAAACTGATGTCAAGTTACATCATTAAAAAGATTGGTGGTGACTCCTAATCATGTAGATTTTTCTTGCGATAGTTAAGTCTCTTTTTAAAAGGGATTTACCCGTTGTGCGAAAATCAAGGCCCACACCCCTTAGCATCCATGATAGGGTGGATGATTTGATCTAGCACTTTGACAAAAAAAGGTCTTTTCCTTGTTAAGTCTGCCTACTCTATTGCTATTCTCCCCTTTCTTCTTCCTCTTATGTCCCCTCTTTGGTTTTGAAGGATGACATGCATTCGAACAAGCTTTGGGGGCTCCCTATTCTTAAAAAATTTAAACATTTTGTTTGGAGGGCATGCAAAAAAGCTATTGCTACTAGAGGAAATTTAAGGTGTAAGAATATTGATATTGACCCTACTTGCCCCCTTTGTAGTATGCATGGTGAAACTACGAGCCATTGTCTCCTTTTTTGTAAATATAATGCAAAATCTTGGTTTGTTTCCCATCTTGTAATTAGAAAAAACTTTAATGGTAATCTTTCTTTTGCTAAATGGTTTATGAAGTGGTTGTCAACTAACTTTTTCTCAAATGAGGAAAAAAGACAAACTATTTCTTTATTGCTATTCTATCATGGTTTATTTGGAAAGCTAGAAACGCTTTTATCTTTGAAAGTAAAGCTATCAATATCTCTAATATTATGTCCAACTCTTATAAGCTGCTAAGGGAGTTTAAAGCTTCTTTTGAGAAACTTTGGAGGATGGGGGGAGCATGGATACTTCTCTTTGGTCCCCTCCCCCCCACCGATTGGGTGCTTAAAAGTCAACTTTGATGTTACTTTCTCATCTTCCTCAAACATGGCTAACATAGGCCTCATCATTTGGGGAGATAGAGGGCATTTTTTATTTGCCTTGGCGGAGCTGGGCTTTTTATCTAACTCTGCTCTTATTGCGGAAAGTTTGGTGGCTAATCTTATTAAAGCCCTCTCTTACAGGACAAATGTTGTCTTGAAAAGAGATTATCAAGAAGTTATTATGGCCCTCAAGAACAATTTGGATATTTGTGATTGGTCTATCAATAGTATTATTCATAATTGTAAAGTCCTTGCTTTTTGGTTTGGGAGCATCTCTTACTCATGGGTTAAAAGAGATGCAAACAAATCAGCTCACTTACTTGCAAGCAAGGCATCCTCTTTTGTTTCTAAGGAAGAATGGGACAGACACCCTCTTGAATGGCTATTTGATCATATTTTTTGGGATGCATGTAACAATCTAGGGGTTGTCCCAATTGACTTTTCTTTCTATTAATATATGTTTTTACTTATTACCAAAAAAATATAAAAAATTATAGTAATATGACCAAAATAACCACCGAAGGTTATTTTTATTTTTTGATAAAAAACGAAGGGCACTTTAATAAGGAAATTGATGTAATGCCCAGGATTTTATTTATTATAACAACCTCTTTTGACAATGATTATTTATAAATACATCTTTGAGGATTTGGTAAGACCACTTGAGGTCAATTTAAGGTGAGACCAACATTAGGGCCAACACATCAGTGCCAAAAAGAAAAACAGCCTCCAAAAAGTGTGAGTCACTTTTTCAATGTTTATGTGTCGGTCCCTAATGTCAGTCTCACCTTAGGATGACTTTAGGGGTAGCACCAAATATGAGGTGTTATGATTTGGTGCGAACTATGTAGGGACACATCCCAAAAAGTGTAAATCACTTTTCGACATGATGTGTTTCCTTGCGGAGTCATTAGCAATTAGTAGAAGGCATGACAAAGGGTGTTTGAGTCAATACACATGGGTTAAGGGAGAGCATTATGGTAAATATACAACGAATACGTACATGTATATTTATTAAGACACCCCTTGTTGGACATTGTGTCACATCCTGAACAAGAGACTGGAGTAGTACCTGTCCATTCAGATTGGAGGTGATGTGAACTCGCAAGCACAGACACTAGGGACACTTTAAGGGGGCATGCGCACCAAATCCCACCCGTCAGTTCAAGCATCAATGTCAAGTGGTAGTTGGTACCGGCGTGATATCTCTTCAGTAAGACCGGAGATGATTTAAACGTTATCTCAACACTCAATGCCTGAACAATTAGGTCGGCCGGACCAGAAAGTAAAAGGCTATTTTAGTCATTTCGCTTAGAAACCAAGAGAATTCTTGTCCCGTTAAGGAAAAAAAGTAAACGGTCTCTTGACCGTACAACATGACAAGTGTCAAACACAGTAGAAACGAGACACGTGTCGAAACATATTTGAGACGCTGAAGGGTTTTCGCAGAGCCAGAGACCACTCTGTGGTGTTCAAGGTCTTTTCCCCCGAGTAACAAATGGAGGACCTCGTCAAACTAAGAAATACCCAGGGGCATTTTAGTACATTTATTTCAACTGGGTCCCAAACGCAATCTTTGAAAAACTGAATCCCACCTCCGTTTCCCATTCCTTGCAGTAACAGAAAAAAGAAACTTTCTGTGTCTCTTTTCTCCGATTCAACCCAACCCGCCGGAAAAAAAAAGAAAAAATCGATGGCTACGGCTACTCGATTGAAGGGCTTCGGCGGCGCCGTCGTAGCGGTGGCCGGAGCGTACGGCGCATTGAGTCTCAGAGACCTGGAGGTGTCGCAGAACGACCGAGGAGGGAGCTTCGAGAGCGTGAGGAGGAAGATCGCCGACGTTAACGTTATGGTTCCTTCGAGGGAAGTTCAGGAATCTGCTTTGAAGGGATCGAGCTCTTCCACTCCGCTTGACGTTCTTGTCGTGGGCGGTGGCGCCACTGGCTGCGGTGTGGCACTCGACGCCGTGTCCAGGGGGCTTCGCGTTGGGCTCGTCGAAAGGGAGGATTTCTCGTCGGGGACTTCCTCTAGGTCTACTAAACTTATTCATGGAGGTATGTTGCAATTGTAGATTGTTTTTCTTCTGATTCGTTTGAGGTTGAGAGGTTTTTATTTTTAATTTGAATTATAGTGTTTTTTTTCCCCTTAATGTGTTAGTTTTAGTATTTAGTGATTGCTGATTTAGGTTTTTATTTTTAAGGGGAGATCATATCTAACATTCAATCGGCCCATAGCTTAATCTCTGGTGGTTGAATTGCTTTTTAAAATTTTTAACGTTTGAATTTAGTTTAATGATTTTTATTTTTTATTTTTTGATGTTAAGGATTGTATTTGGGATTTGATTGTGAAGGGAAGAAATAACGATTAATCGCAGTTCTCAAATTAAAGCTATATGTATTGATTATTTTTGTTGTTGGTGTTGTTCGTCTTTTAGTCTTGTATGATTGATTACATGACAAATGAAACTAGGTTGAGAGAATTAGTTATCATCTGAGATTTGTTTTGAAATGAATGTATTTTTTTTCTGCTAGCTATTGATTCTTTTTAGTTGGTTATTGTATCTATATCTTCTTTTTTGTATATTTAAAATTTTTACTATACTATGAGTGAAGATTTTGTCCTTAGGACTATTTATTGTCTCTATCCAAGATGCAATTTTCGACAAACCATTTGACTGTGGTTTGATGAGGATTCTAGGCATGGATAATTAAGATGTAATTTGTGGATTTTCTTGTTCCATTTATGACTATAGCTTTTGGTGAATAAAAGGGCTACTGTGTTGGACAAGTCCATTTGTTACATTAGGATGAAATATTTTATGGTTATTGTGGACCTACTTGGTTGTCCTTGGCTACTACTAAGATGAGAAATCTTTTCGATTAAATTAATGATCAAGTCTCCATGGACAATCCTTCTTACCTTGTGCCCAACCAACAGTGTTAAGTCTCCAACTACTAAAGGCCCTAATGTTTGATCCTAGAATTTTTTTGACATTGACGGACTGTTTTCACTTCTGTCCCACTAGACCCACTTTGCATCGAATTAAACCACATGCTCCACCGCTTGTGCAGGCCCCTGTCAATTCCTGGCAAGCAGAGGCATTCTATTTGAAGATAAATTTTATCTATCCTCTTCTGAAGTTTGAACATATAAGATTGATGGTTTTTCAAGTGTAGCCATTTGAATGATGAAATCCAATTTATTTTGAAGGTTGCCTATCTTGAATGGTCTTCAAAGGCATCCATAGAAAATTTTCTCGTGTGCTAATGACACCTTTCTTCCACCCTGCAAATTTATCATTTATGTCTCTTAGAACATCATAAAATCTTGAAAAGGCACTTGAAGAATAAAAAAAGCCCCAATGTCCTTAATAATTTTATAATGAATGATGAGGTGGTTTTTGATTTATAGTCATCTTAAAAAAATATACAGGATTTATGTGAATAAATGTAAAAAGTTTTTACCTAGCTGCCAACCTAACAAAACCCACCTCCTTCAGCCGATCAAAAACTAGCATTTCATTATTGATAACTTCACATAGTTGTTGCATATAATTGTCATTTTTTTTCCATATTGACATCTGTATGAATTCCTCAATGTCATTGGAAGCATGTAATACTTATGTTATACAACCTGTGAAATAGTATATTTGTAGGGATTCTAATTCCATGCAAGAGGCTGCTATAGCCTTCATGGATACGTTTGACCAAGAATGTCAAGGATGAAGGACTCTTGGACATTAGGAGGTCTTTTGGCTTCAAGTATTTTGGTTCTAATAGGAAATGTTTAATTTGTTTAGAGTCTTTTATTAGAAGTTTTATTTCCTTGTTTAGTTAGGACTTGTTTATTGAATATTAGAAAATCTAGGACTTCCCTGTAGAGAGGGAGTATCCAACATTTTGAGTGTTTTTGTTCCTTATTTTTAGGAATTGGACTAGGATTAGTATTGGTTTCCTATTAGGGTTACTTGCCTTGATTTAGGATTAATCTACAACATTGTAAAGCTTATAAAAGCCATCCATACGTTTGGTGTAGGGAGATATTTTTATTTGAATAAAAAATATTTCTTTCAAGCACTCCAACATAGGGAGCTTTCTCTCTTGGTTTTTTCTCTCTTTGAGAGTCTAGTGGTAGTGCAACCATCCATAGAAACTGGGTGGTGGAATGATGATGCAAACAACCATTAAAGCTAAGAGGTCTTGTTGTAAGGATTGTCAAAAGACTAGAAACTTAGAAGACTTAGAAAGATATAAAAGTGCTAAATAAGAAGCTAAGAAAGCTGTAAGCGATGCTAAATTTAAGGCATATGATGAGCTTTATCATAAATACTAAGGATGGTAAGATGGGTGTATATAAACTTGCTAGAATGAGGGATATGAAATGTAGAGATCTAGATCATGTTAGATGCATTAAAAGTGAGGGATTAGAATGTTGGGTTTTAAAGAGGCTTTGAGAAAAATGAAGACAAGAAAGGCACTAGGACTAGATGGTATCCCAGTTGAGGTTTAGAAATGTATGGGAGATGATAGCTTATCATTGTTAACTAAACTATTTAACAAAATCATTAGAACCAAAACACTGCTAGATGAGTGGAGGAAAAGTACTGTATTGCTTATCTACAAGAACAAGGGGGACATTTAAAATTGTACCAATTATCGTGAGATCAAGATTATGAGCTATACAACGAAACTATGGGAGAGAGTGGTTGAGCATCGACTAAGATGTGAAACTAGAGTATCTGAAAACCAATTTGGATTATGCTTGGAAGATTGACAATTGAAGCTATTTTCCTATTTTGGTGACTAATGAAAAAGTACAGAGGGAAGAAGAAAGATCTTCACATGGTCTTTATTGACTTAGAAAAGGCATATGATAGAATACCACGAGAAATCATTTGGTAGGTTTTGAAAAAAAAGGGGTCCCAAGTAGGTATATTGACCTAGTTAAGGATATATATGATGGAACAATAACTAGTGTTAGGACAATCGGGGTGTGGACTTTAAAAATCCCTTCCAAAGTGTTGTTTTTGGTTTAGAATACTTGCAAGGAAAGGTTACCAACGTTAGATTACCTCTAAAAGCTAGGTATGTTACTCCTGAACTTGTGCACCTTATGTTTACAAGATGGGGAATCGGTTAACCATGTGTTTATTTATTGCTCGTATACACATGAAGTTTGGGAGGTTGTGTTGTGTGAGGCTGGGGTGGCTTGGGTTTTCCCTAGTCATCTTTGGGATCTCTTACAATTTTGGAATATTGTGAAGACCTCGAAGAAGGGAAAGATTTTGTGGAGTGTGGTTTACTAGACTGTTTGTTGGTCTTTATGGTTGGAGAGAAACCAACGAATCATTGAGAACCATGTTAAACCAGCTTTCAATGTATATAAGAAACCTAAATATCGTTTTTGTTTTTGGGGGATGAATTGTAAAGAGCTTGGGGGTATTCTTTTGTTGATACGAGAAGAGGATGGGGAAATATTTTTAAAGATCTTCCTATTTTATGGCTGGTGTTCTTTTGGGGACATCTTGTCCCCTTTCTAAATGAATTTTTCTCTTATCAAATACACACACACACACACACACACACACACACACACACACAGAGAGCGAGAGAGAGAGAGAGAGAGAGAGATGAGCATTTTGCGATCACAATAGGCTTGTTTTTTATAAGAAAAAATTTAGTAAAAAATGGGATAAGACATCCCCCAAAGCCAAAAACGGCAAGCCCTTACAAAGAACTAAGGGAGCTCACCACTTTTTACAATATTAACCCAACCCACTTTGAGTTCTCTAAACGAAATATTAGCGATCACAGTAGACTTGCACCAAGAGTTAGCATTGAGTCTGTATCTTTTTGCCTTAGTTATGGATGATTTGACTAGACGTATATAAGAGGAGGTACCATGATGTATGTTGTTTGCTGATCATGTTGTGTTGATTGACGAAACTAGAGAAGGGTAAGTGCCAAGTTAGAACTATGATGGGATGCTTTAGAATCAAATGGTTTCAAGATAAGCCAAACTATAGTAGAATATATGCCATGCAAGTTTAGTAAAAATAGGAGTAGAAATGAGAGAGTAGTTAAGATTGATAACCAAAAGATACCCTAGACTAACCATTTTTATTATCTTGGTTCAATTGTGCACTGAGGAAGGAGATATTGTAGCTGATGTTGCTCATAGAATTAGAACAAGATGGTTGAAGTGAGGGGTTGCTTTTGTTGTGCTGTGTGAGAAATGCATGACACTAAAATTGTAGGGAAATTTTTTTTGGACGACTATAAGACAAGCCATGCTTTATGGAGCAGAATGTTGGGCAGCCAACAAACAAAACGTATATAGAATGAGTGTGGCTGAGATGAGGATGTTGAAATGAATGAGTGGCAAGACTTGTTCACAGTGAATTAACCAACTCTCCCAAAACCTTAAGGTGTTAGGATTAGGAGATATAGAAATTAATATACTTCAACCTCCCCTAGGTGAAACACTGTTCTCTATTGGGAACACTCGGGGAACCAAGTGTGAGTCCACAACACGTGCAATATTACATCCGGGAGAATACTTTTACTTCCATGGGATTCGAACTCATGACTTGGCTTGGCTCCGATACCATGTTCACAGTGAATTAACCAACTCTCCCAAAACCTTAAAGTGTTAAGAGATATAGAAATTAATATACTTAACAAGACTAGAAATGATAGAATTAAGGAATGATTCCATTTGCGAGAGCTTATGTGTAGCTTCAACAGGTGATAAGATGAGGGAAAGTCAAATAAGATGGCTTGGTCATATGCAACGAAAACCAGTGATTGTGTCAGTGAGAATGAGTGAGATGATGCAAGTTGAAGGCGCTAAAAGTAGGGCTGTAAACGGAATGAATTTAATTAGATATGAATATTTAACTGGAGAGGATGTATGCATATCTGCATTCGGTTTGTTTATAATCAAATATTTATCAAACAAATTGAATATTTAAACATATCAGATATAGATGCATCCATATTTGCCTTAAGCAAATCGAATACGAACCGAATATGGATTCTTAGGCAAATAGTTGACAGCCCTAGCTAAAAGGACAAGAAGAAGGCCAAAATTGCCTTGTGTTGAAGTAGTAAGGAGAGACATGGCAGGTTGTGAATTAATGACAGATATTGCCTTAGATAGAGTGGAATGGCAGAACATGATTCATGTAGCTGACCTCAAGTAGTTGGGATAAGACTGCTGCTTGTTGATTAATTTATTCTATTGAGAAGAAGACATCAAGCACTTTGGAAGCTTGTGTATGGGCTCTAGCCGGATTCTTCAGATCATCATCAATTTCCCTCATCCTTAATGTCTTTATTGTCCTATTAATGGGTACTGCACCCTTAGCGTGCTAGCTTGCATTTCATAGTTCTGGGAACGGATTATTTCCGTGAGCAATTTGTCTGTTCCGATTGCAACTACAGTTTGCATAAGTTGAACGGACTTTTTGCTTGTTAGCATCTTGTCTGTGTTTTGATTGCAATGGCAGATTTGCATCAGATTCTTTAGCAGCAGTTCCCTTCTTTTGATTGATGATCCTTTAACAAGTTTAATGCTTAAATTGGAACATGGATGTCAAGTCTTTCTTCAGAACTTATAATCAGTTAGTCAACTAGTCATGTGTTCATCTTCATATGGAGCTTAGAGTTAGAACTCAATTCACACCATAAGGTCGTTCGCACATGTTTTATGAAGATTAAAGACAATTAGGGCATTGTGAAATTTCACATTATATGTGAAGCTTGTAGATATAGTCACACCCATTTTTGTTCTGGTAATGTTATCTATCCATTTTACAACTTACTCCGATGCTGTGCAGCCCTGTTCACTCCATGTTGTACATGTGATTAATTGTTAAGGTTTGCACTTCAAATTGATTTATCTCTGCCAGAAAACCAGTTTTGGTGTTCGATACAGGATTGTTTTGGATAGCTGCAAGTGCTTTGAATGGTCATCAATGTTAGAAATTTTCATTATCCATATCTTCTGCACATATAGTTTTAGAAATCAACATAATTCTTTTTCCCTTGGTACTTAATGTAAGCTACTTCTTTCTTAGGGGTTCGCTACTTGGAGAAAGCTGTCTTTAATTTTGACTATGGGCAACTGAAGCTAGTTTTCCATGCACTTGAGGAGCGTAAACAGGTTATCAAGAACGCTCCACACTTATGCCATGCTCTGCCATGCATGACGCCTTGTTTTGACTGGTTTGAGTTAGTTTACTACTGGATGGGATTGAAATTATACGATCTGGTCGCAGGACCATGCTTACTACATTTATCCCGATATTATTCTGCACAAGAATCAGTTGAACTCTTCCCTACTCTTGCAAGGAAGGGAGGGGAGGGTAGAAGCTTGAAGGGCACAGTTGTGTATTATGATGGACAGATGAATGACTCTCGAGTTAATGTTGGGCTGGCATGCACTGCTGCAATAGCTGGTGCAGCTGTGCTTAACCATGCAGAAGTGATTGCCTTTCTTAAGGATGAGGTTACTGACCGGATAATTGGTGCTCGTATCAGAAACAATCTGTCAGGTACAAGAGGCACATCTTTCAATTGCGTTATTATTCACTAGCAAAGTTTTTGACTTAATTTGTTCCTTGTTCTTTTTTCTCTATGTACACTTAAAATCCTGAGCAGACTGATTGAGATTTTGTTTATGTAATCAACCTTCTGTATTCTCTAGTGTGCTTTTTTCTTTATCTATATGTTAAGTGAAATAATCATGCAAAGTAGGATTAATAATGTGTGGAATTTCAAAGGCAGTTTAACTCCATACTTTCCAATTTTGGCGCACAATTTAGGCCATACAACAACAGCCTTATGCCAACTATTTGGGGTCAACTAAACAAATACTTTTCGGCCATTCCACTCTATTTAGGGCCATATTTGCTGTTAAATTACAAAGCTGCATTGTCCCTCCTTATTATTTCAACCCATATTGACATGAATTCAACATACCTATTGTGGATTCTGTTTTGGCTGTGTTCTTACATGCATACTGTGTTTGATCTGTTTTGCATTTATAAATGTGTGTTTCCCATGTTTTTTTGTTTTTGCATATGTAAGTCTGTGAAGACAGTTTAACATATGTATACTTCTTTGCATTGTGTTAAGATGAGCGGAAAAATGTGAATTGTAATAATGTTATGATACTAATTATACTAATGTTCTTGCACATAAAAGTGTATATATTTCCAAAAAGTAGATCACATTTATTTAAATATTGACAAAACTTATTATGAGATGCCTTAAACTTCCATTGAGAAATTAAACCAGAAGACTTTATGTGATTTTTCAAATATGTGAAATCTCAATGGACTCGCAGGTGGCAATAAATGACCAAACATAACTCTAAAAATTTCATTGGAAGGTTTTGTGATAAATAGCTAACGTACACAAGGAATGGACATTGTTGGAAATTACCCTTGACATGAAAATAAAAATAAAAGTCAGGCTCAAATCTGAAGACAGCCAACCCTCTAAAATTTTCCAAATGGTTGCAAAAACTCTAGGATATGAAATCGAAAAGTCTCAGAGAAAGTTTGGTTGGGGCAAAGGGAAAGACAGCTTGGGCCTCAACTTGGTAGCTTGGGAGGAGGTTTGTAAAACAAAGCAAAATGGAGGGATAGGCATTAAAAGAATTAAAGATGTAAATAAGGCCCTGTTGTCAAAATGGCTTTGGCGTTTTGGGGCTGATTGTGGAAGTCTTTGGCGCCAAGTCATTGAAGAGAAATATAGCCTTGCTAATTGCTTGGAATCCAAAAACCCGAACCAGCTGTATGGAGTAAGTTGTTGGAGGGGAATTATGAATCAATTGGAGGATTTTAAGAAGGCCATTCGGGTGGAAGTCGGATCTGGCCTAGTTACTTCTTTCTGGAAAGAGTTTTGGTGTACCCAACAGCCGCTTATGATGGAAGCTTCCTTACTTTATGCAATTGCTCAAAATAAAGAGGCAAGGGTGATAGACTACTGGAGATGGGTTGGAGAGGGGGGAGATTGGTCCATCAAGCTAAGAAGACATCTCAATGACTGGGAAGTAGATGAAATGGCTAGGCTGCTTGGATTGGTGGAAAATCACAAATTAAGAAGGGATTTGGAAGATACCCGTAAGTGGACACTCTTTAGGTCCGAAGAATTCTCTGTAAAATCTTGCATGAATATTTATGGACAGGGTGATGCTGGAAACCAATCTTGGAGGAAGCTTTGGAGCCTTAAGGTCCCCTCAAAAGTGTTCTTCTTTTTATGGGTTGCTTGTAAGAATTGGCTGCCGTTTATTGATAACCTTCAAAAATGAGGTATGTGTCTTCCTAATGCTTGCCCTTTTGTTATCAAGAAGCGGAATATACTAGTCATATTTTTATCCATTGCCCATATGCCATCAAAATTTGGAATAGGCTATTATTGGAAGTGGGTGTGGCTTGGGTGTTTCATCATAGTATGTGGGACTCTCTCAATGGTTGGGCCTCTCCTAAAAGAAGGGTTTTATGGAGCTTGATGTTTCCTGCGGTTTGTTGGTCTATTTGGTTAAACCAAAGAATTTTTTAGAACCATGTGGAGCTGGCTTTCAATATATATAAAAAAGTGAAAGACAGGTTTTTCTTTTGGGCTATAAATTGTAAAGAGTGGGCAGGTCATGCTCTTGTAGATGTAAAAAAAGGGTGGGTAAATTGTATTAGAGATTTCTCCACTATGTAGCCTTCGGGCAGGCGCTCTGTTTTTGGAGATTGCTTATCCCTTTTTTACTGAATCTCTCTTATCAAAAAAAAAAAAAATTGTGAAAGTGCTTTCAGGATATTTTTGGTCCTTTATGCTGGAGATTTATGTTCTTTCTTTTTTCTTTTCAGTCTCCCCTTCTCTTTCTCCATGATCTTTCCTTTTTTCTTTTCTTTTCTTTCTTTGTTCTTAGTAGAAACAGAACTTGTCAAATAACCCATCTTTTGGCACCATCTTGAATTTGATTCTCTTGTGGGACGAGACGTACATCAACCTCTTATGTCTGCATCATTTTGAGATACTAGTAATTTGGAATCTCAGCAAGAGCACTTCAAGAACAGGGTTTAGTTCAACAGAAAAGTCAGAAGAAATCAAGTATATTCAAATGGAATTTAAGGGATTAGAAGAGCAGTAGATAGAAGATAAAAACCCAAGAGAAAAAAAAAAATCAAGAATACCTGTTTATAAGGGGTGATTTGAGAACTAGAAGTCCCAGGGAATACCTGAACCATATGGAAATTTAGCTCTATAATAACCTAGTATTCCAACAACTTCTATTTTGCAATCTTGAGGTTTTTGATCCAATAGGATGGGGCTTCAAAGACAGCAGCAGAAGGGGGAAATAAAGTAGAGCACTGAAGAAGAAAGGAGAAGGAAGATTGAAGAATAGAGAGGGTAGGAAGGAAGAAGAAAGAACAAAAAGAGTAGAAGAGGAAGAAGCCCAACAACACCAACTGATTTGGGAAATAAGACTAGAGGCTACAACCAAATTTTAATTCATTAATCCATGTCTAACTATTACATGTTGTGTATGCTTATGAATAGGCTCAAAACATAGAAAATAACAAGAACCAATTAGCAACTCCTAGTCACCAGGAGTCCTTTCTAACCTAGGACTTTCTAAAAACTAAATATTAATAAAAACCTCCCTATTTGGAGATGTCGTCCAACATTATGTAGGCCCCACTTGTCGACCTTTTGACCAATAAAAAGACAAGAAAATTGTGGCTGTCGATCAACCCTTCATTACCTATTCTACCATTGGCTTTTATAGCCTTATTACAAAAATACCCTTTGCAAAGAAATCCCTAAACTAACCTTGGCATTAAAAGCCTTATTACATTTATATCCCAACCTCTAAAACCTAAAACAAATCATACTTTGCACATGCTTTGAACCTTTCTCTCTTTTGGGGTGGAACATACAGGAGCCTCTTGATGTTGGATGCATAATTCAACCAGGGTGGGAAGAAATTCACCATCTAATTTTGAAGCAGCCACTCTCCATCACAACTTTCACTTGAAGATCTGTTGGGACTTCACAAGAGAGGTGGTGAATGTGGTGGACCTAAGATGGACTTCTTACACGAGCTAGCTTGCTTTTGGGTGCTTCTTAGCCTCCTATCTGACTGGCAGCTTGTCACGTCTTGGCAAAGGCTTGTGCTTGAATCTAGTCTTGGGCATAAAAGCAGGTGATGAGGAACTTGGGATGCCAGTCTTGTCCTTGATGATAGGAGTCTGATCAATGTCAACTTTGGATTTCATCTCCAGTCTCTCATCTAACTCGGCCATCTTCCTCTTCAAAGCCATCACCTCATTAAATATAAAAGTTCCTAGTTCTTGTTGTTGCACTTCGATCACGCAGCCTTAGGTGAAGGAGATCATATCTACGTTGTAGAATCAGATAGAATCATTTGTCGTAAGTGAGATATGATCTTTCCAAGTCAGATATTTCCTCCATTATTCTAGCAAGTTCAGACCTGATATAATTTTCTGATCTATACTTCCAACTCTTCCCCATATCTTTGGAAAGATAGAGGGTTATTGATGCGGGCAACATAAAGAGGCTCTTGTATGTGCCACCACACAAGAAAGCATGATTCAAGTATTGTGTAAGATGTGGGTTTATGTTAAGTGTTTAGGGATTGAGAATACTTGTAATAAGGCCTTAGTGCCATGATTTTTATGGGGATTTTTTGGGTTAAAGATATTTTTGTAATAAGGCAGCCAAGGGTCGTTTAGTAATTTGAAGGCCAGGTTAACAACTAGAATTTTTATCATTATTTGGGTCCTCAAAGTCAAAAGTCAACATGTGGGGCCCTCCAACATGCCTGGTCTTCATCCCTTATTAGAGTAGGATTTTTGTAGTGTTAATTTTAGAAAGTATGTTTAGTGAATTTCCGAGGTTCTTTAGAAGTTTCTTGTTTTGGTTGTTTCTAAAATTTTAGAGTTATAAGCCTATTTATAGGCCACTACACTTTGTAATGCAGTAGACAATGAAATATTGAATTTGAGTTTGGGTTTTAGTCCCTTCTTTTCCCCTTTCCCATGGTGTAGCTGTGTGGAACCACTAGGGTTCTAGTCTTCTTCTCTTTTACTTCTTCTATCTGTTGCTCTTCTTTATTCTTCTATCATCTTCTTCCCCTGTTATTCTTCTTTTTCTAGCATCCTCCATTATTGTTCTCCTCCTCTTCTCCTCTATATCACCCTTTGATTCCCTGCTACAATACCTTGAAGATTTAAGTTGCTGAAGTTCAGAATTTTATGGAACAAAAGGATTCACAATTGGATTTTCTGGAGCAGCTTCTTGGATTTAATCACACCCTTCAAAAGAGGGCTTTGTATCTCTGTTTTTATTAGGGTATTTCTTATATCTTATTTCTATACAATTTATTACATTCCTTTTAAATTTCTTGTGTAAATTCTATTATTGATCTCTATTCTTGAGTGCCATTGTTTATAACAGAATTTTCTGGGCAACCTCTACATAAATCGCCTGTCATTAGAAGCCTACTTTCTTCTAGGGTTTTCTTCCCCAACATATCCCCCTTCTTATCCCTCAAACTCCTTCATTCCCTTCTGCTTTGCTAAGTTTCTGCTCTATAAACAACATTCTGTGTTAGGTTTTTTACTAAAAGTTACTGTAGACTGATATTTCATGTGTAATATATACTTCTACTTAGAATAATATGAAATTTTGCATGGAGATCACTTGTAGACATACTTAACCACTAGGTTTTTTTTATTTTTATTTTTAAATTTTACTAATCTGCCCAGATTTGCCATAACCCTAAAATCATAAACTTTTCTTCTGATTCTCCCTTTTTCCTTCTTCTATTTCTTCTGAATTCTTCTATTTTGCTTCCCTACCACTTTCTGTAATCTTCTTTAAAATTTGGATTTGGTTGTCTTAATACATGGTTCTACATAAACTACTTCAGTCGTTGTTTCTGCAACATCTATTTGGTATCAGAGCTTACTATCCTGCATTAGTAATGGTATAAAGCCTTATAATGCTCCATAGATCACAACTAGGAATCAGCTGTAAGATGGCTCTGATACCAAAATTGGTGCAGGACAGCGTAGGGGCTGTTGATTCCTGTTAATACAAATATTTCATGTTAATCTGATGAGGGGAAGTATATAAAAGTATTAAAACAACAGTCTGCAATAAGAATTTCAGTATAATAACTCATATATCAGTGAGAAAACCGGCAAAAAACAGATAATTTAAAGGACTTTAGGCATTTATTTTATCAACATGCAGATGGAAAAAACCTTAATAAAACATAATAAAAAGCTATAATTCTAAGGAAGGCGATTTCTGAGACACTAGTAACCTGGAATCTCAGCAAAAGCACTTCGAGAACAGGGTTTAGTTCAACATAAAAGTCAGCAAATATCAAGGATATTCAACTGGAGTTTAAGGGATTAGAAAAGTTGTAGATAGGGGACAAAAAGAAGAAGATCAAGAATACCTGTTATAAGGGGTCATTTGAGAGAAAGAAGTCCCAGGGAATACCTGAACCGTGTGGAAATTAAGCTTTGTTATAACCCAGTATTCCAGCAACTTCTGTTTTGCAATCTTGAGGTTTTCAATCCAATAGGATGGGGCTTCAATGACAGAAGCAGAAAGGGGGAAATAAAGAAGAAAGAAGAAGAAGCAAGGAGAAGGAAGATAGAAGAATACAGAAGAAGGTAGGAAGGAAGAAGAAGAACAAGAAGGGTAAAAGTGGAAGATGCCCAACATCACAACTGATTGGAGGAAAGAATACTAGAGGCTACAACCCCTATTTTGTTCTACACGGCTAAAACCACGTGAAAGAAAGGAAAACCCAAAATTTAATTCACTAATCCATGTCTAAGTGTCTAACTATTGCATGTCGTGTTGGCCTATAAATATGTTAAAAAAAACACAAGAAAATAGAAAGAACTAATTAGCAACTCTTTAATTATGACTCTTTTCTAACCTAGGACTTTAAAAAAAAAACTAAAACTACTAAAAAGCCTCACTATTAGGAGCTATCGACCAGCACTATGTAGGCCTCACTTGTTGACCTTTTGACCCACAAAAAAGCAAGAAAATCATGGCTGTCAACTAGCCCTTCATTACTTATTCTACCTTGGATTTTATAGCCTCATTATAAGAATACCCTTTGTAAAGAAATCCGTAAACCAACCTTACAAGCCTTATTACATTCATATCCCCGCCCCTAAAACCTAAAGAAACCAGTCTTTGTACATGCTCTGAACCTTACACTCTTTTGGAGTGAAACGTACAAGACCTCTTGATGTTGGTTACATCATTCTCTTGGGGTGAAGAAATTTTCCTTCGAATTTTGAAGCGGCCACTCTCCATCACAACTCCCACTTGAAGATCTGTCTGGACTTTATAAGAGAGGTTGCGAATGTGGCAGAGGACCTAAGATGGACTTCTTACATGAACCAGCTTGCTTTGGGTGCTTCTTATTCTTCAATCTAACTGGTCGCTTGTCACGCCTTGGCAAAGGCTTGTGCTTGGGCATAAAAGCAGATGGTGAGGAACTTGAAATGCCAATGTTGCCCTCCTTAATGATGGGAGTCTGATCAATGTCAACTTTGGATCTTGTCTCCAATCTCTCTTCTAACTTAGCTAACTTCCTCTTCAAAGCCATTACCTCATTAAATGAAAAAGTTCCTAGTTCTTGTTGTTGCACTTTGAAATCACGTAGCCTTAGGTGAAGGAGATCACTTCTATGTTGTAGAATCAGATAGAGCCATTTGTCGTAATTGAGATTTGATATTTCTAAGTAGGATATTTCCTTCATTATTCCAGCAAGTTCTGACTTGATATAATTTTCTGATCTACACTTCAACTCTTCCTCATATCTTTGGAAAGATAGAGGGTTATGGTATATAGCTCTATAATGCTCCGTAGATCACAGCTTGGTAGGAATCAGCTGTAACCTGGCTCTGATACCAAAATTGGTGAAGAACAACCTAGGGGTTGTAGGTTCCTGCTGAAGTGAGCCCAAAAGAATGCTGTTGTAGTACTAGACAGACTTAGACAATCAAGAACAGATTTTAAGAACACCCATAGGGTCTCAATGTTAAAGAAAATTAGGGAAAAGTTAAGGGGAGTCAAGAATCAAACCAAGAAATTTCAGTAGGATTAGAGGAAGAAAAAAAGTGAAAATTGAAGAGAAGTGTTGATTTAGGGTTTCTGGAAATTCTGGAAAGATTGGTAAAATTACCAAAATACCCATGCATACGCATCAGAAAATTCTAAAATTTTACAGGTTAAGATAAGGGTATAATATGAGTCTACATGCAAGTTTTCATGTTAGTCTGATGAGGGGAAGTATATAAAAGTAATAAAAGAATAGTCTTTCAATAAGAATTTCAGCAGGATAACTCATAGAACTAGGGTGATTCAATGAGAAAACCGGCAAAAGGCTAGATAATTTAAAGGACTTTAGGGATTTTTTTTATCCACATGTAGATGGAAAAAACCCTAATAAAACATAATAAAAGTGGGCGATTTCTGAGATACTAGTAACCTGAAATCTCAGCAAGAGCATTTCAAGAATAGGGTTTAGTTCAACAGAAAAGTCAACAGAAATCAAGGATATTCAAATGGAGTTTAAGGGATTAGAAGAGCAGTAGATATAAGATAAAAACCCTTAAAAAAGAGGAAGAAAAGATCAAGAATACCTGTTTATAAAGGGTGATTTGAGAGAAAGAAGTCCTCTGGAATACCTGAACCGTATGGAAATTAAGCTCTGTTATGACCCAGTATTCCAAAAACTTCTATTTTGTAATCTTGAGGTTTTCGACCTAATAGGATGAGGGCTTCAAAGACAACAGCATAAGGGGGAATAAAGTAGAGGAATGAAGAAGAAGAAGGCAGAATGAGGATAGAAGAATAGAGAAGAAGGTAGGAAGGAAGAAGAAGAACTAGAAGAGTTGAAGAGGAAGAATCCCAACAGAACCAACTAATTGGTGGAAAGAAGACTTGAGGCTACAACCCCTAGGTTATTCTACATGGCTACAATCATGAGAAAGAAGGGAAAACTCAAAACTCAAATTTTAATTCATTAATATATGTCTAACTATTACATGATGCATAGGCCTATAAATAGGGCTGGGATAAGCTACGGAAATCAGTTTTTTCTGATGTATTAGAATGACATCAGGGGGCTAACACATCAGTGCCGAAAAGTGACTTTCACTTTTTGGGGGGTGCTTATCACTTTTCAATGCTGATGTGTCCACCCCTGATGCCATTTTAATACTTCAGGAAAAGCTGATTTCGGTACCTAATCTTTTCTGCGAAAATAATAGTCGTAATGGTAAATTACCATGCATGATGGTTACAAGGATCATATAGGTGGCTACGATAGTAACATGGGTGGTCGTTCGTGCTATCCAGTTTTGCCACATGTCTCGTCTTTATGCGTCCACCCTGGTGGTAGAATTTCATTAACAATGGTATGCTTTTTTTTTTTTTAATTTTATTTTATTAAGGAGCTCAAGCTATTACATAGTGGATCACATGTGGGTTCATTGGATTTGATTTAGGTTTTCTCAAACTTTTAAAGAGGAGCAAATAGTCTTCACAGAATTATAATATATGATGACAATTCTTTGGTATCCTCTCTCGTTTCCTTGAGAAATAAGCATAGCCTCGGTACAACAAAATGAGAGATCAAATGAAAGTGACTTCAGGTGAGAAATCTAAATAAGTATGCAGCTTAGAATAATCAAACATTGATATATACAAGTCAATTACTTGATGAGTACAAAGTCAGATTGGGAACAGGGATCAAAGTCAGATTAGAATAAGTTTAGGGACCACCATTTCCTTTATTCAAACTTCAATCACAGTCACATGGTTCTATTGGCTTTGTCATTTTGGTCCATCAATTCATAGAGTTAGATATGAGTATGTTTTAGGAACCTTGGAAAAATCGACGTTAAATAGTCTGGTCATGTGCAATGAAGATTAATGACTGAACCAATGAGAAAGAGTGTGAAGGCTTCGAGGTAGTGAGAAGAGTTTTGAATATGTTAGAATGGTAGTTGATATATCAAAATTATGATAGATATACAAGATTATCAAATGTGACACTAGTCAAAAATATTAAAGCGATAACGTTCTTGCAAACTCCCTCAACCGCAACATTTTTCACTATCTCGTGGCCTTTAAACAAATCAAGACGTGGAGCAATAAACAGCTACTTCAACCGAATCATACAAACCCAGTTCTGCCTGGGCAATCTAAAACGACCTTCATCATTATGGACCACATCCGCTTTAGTTCCCGTTTCTTAGAAGGCATCCTCAAAATTCACTTTAGTAACCCCTTGCCCGGTAAGGCTTTTCTATGCTCGGTATATGCAAACGCCTAGGTCAGTGGGGGGCCACATCAGTGTCAAAAGTGTTTTCACACTCCCCCAAAAAGTGAAAATTAACTGATGTTTTCACCCGTTTGACAATTGGCGAATGCGACACAGGTTAGGGGTCGGCGTATAAAATCCTCACCGCCCCCAACCTTGGAGGATTCCAAAAAGAAACCTCAGCTACCACATCATCCTCCGGAGGGTCTCTTTTGCTTCTTCAATCTCCTTTATCATCCTACAAGAATCATAGATAAACTTAAGAACATTGGATTTAAAAGATTCAAAGACTAGGACATTACAATGCTTCCAACTATTTCAACAAATAATTGCAATAGAGTAGACAATATCAACTCTATTTCAATTTTAGAGAAATCTTTTGAAGTAAACCAATTTATAAAATAATCCACCAAAGATTAGGCCCCATCATTACACGATCTATTGGCCAAAGGGAAAACAAACCATATTCTAGCCAAAACATCATAAGATAATAAACAATGAGTAGTAGTTTCTTCAAAGGAGTTACGAAAGGGATATAAAGGGTTAACTTCAATCTTTCTCTTTAATCAATTAACTCTAATGAAATAGCTCCCATCAAGCTTTCCAGATAAAGTATTCTATCTTTTGCTGGATTAGAAGATCCCATAACTTATTCCAAGGTGGGGAAAGATTGGGAGGGGGGCTAAAAATAGGGGAGGAATTAGACACTTACCAATGATACGTAGATTTTACTGAAAAAAATCCTTCTTTTTTCATGATGCCAATTCAGCTTATCCTTGGATAATGAAGGACCAAGAGGGATCTTCACTATAGAATCAAGCATATTACAATAAATGCAATTTTTCATTTTTTTCACGTGTCATACAACACTTGATGCAAGAGGGTTGTCAGACGCTTTTTCACAAGAGGAAATCCACCTTCAGCATTATAACATAACTTTGTAGCCTTGAAAAGCTTGGCTTATAACACATGCAAATATAACAACCGAGGAAAGGGTAATTAGTAAAAAGGGGTTTCTAATAACACCTCTAAAATTTCTTTTCACCCCCTATTTAAAAATTTCAAAATTCGAACCAATGCGCATACTTAAAATTACTCTTCTAACCCATTCTCTCCACCCAACTCTGGCAACAACGACATCGATGATGGTGATGACAATGGTAACGACGACGACAACCACGTCCTCCTTCCTCTTCTTCTTTCATTTTTTTTTTCTTTTCGGAACACGTTGTTCAAACTCTTCATTCAGATCTCTAGGTCTGAACAGATAATCTCTGTTCAAATCTCTACAGCTGAATAGGTTCAAAAGAAGAAAAAAAAAGAGAGAGAAAGAGATGGGTGTTTTGGGTAAGAGAGGGGGTCCAAAGAGAAAAAACAGGAGAAGAAAAGACGGGGGGGGGGGGGGAAGAAAAATTTGGAGGTGCTATTAGAACCTACCTTG
>JAOXJP010000015.1:8423158-8434354 GCA_025762735.1 Platanus orientalis | reverse complement strand
CACTTTTTGGGGGGTGCTTATCACTTTTCAATGCTGATGTGTCCACCCCTGATGCCATTCTAATACATCAGGAAAAGCTAATTTCTGTACCTAATCTTTTTTGCTATAAATAAGCTCAAAAACACAAGAAAATAGAAAGAACTAATTAGCAACTCCTACTCTAACTAGGACTCCTTTCTAACCTTGGACTTTCTAAAAACTAAAACTACTAAAAAACCTCCCTAGTAGTAGCTGTCGGCCAGCACTGTGTATGCCACACTTGTTGACCTTTTGACCCACAAAAAGACAAGAAAATTGTGGCTGTCGACCAACCCTTCATTACCTATTCTACCCTTAGCTTTTATAGCATTATTACAAGAGTATCGTTTGCAAAGAAATCCCTAAACTAACCTTGGCATTAAATGCCTTATTACATTCATATCCCAGCCCCTAAAACCTAAAACAAACCACACTTTGCACATGCTTTGAACCTTGCTCTCTTTTGGGGTGGAACATACAAGAGCTTCTTGATGTTGGTTGCATCATACTTTATACACTATTCATTTCTCATTTATTTCTAAGCTTTGTAAAGTGTAACACCTCTAATCATTTTGTCTTATTCTTCCAAGTTTAGATAATGCTTATTCATAATTTCATTTTCATACAACAGCTCAATATATCTGTCCTTTTTAGTATATTTGCAGTTATCAGTTGTCTGCAAATGTTGATTCATAAACCGCTTCTCGCTTTAACTTCTCTTTTTTTTTTTTCTTTTTCTTTTTCTGCAGTTAATTTTTCTTTACATTTAAAGGCAGTAATCCTTGTGTAGCTAGGTAACGAAGATATTTTCTTTTACTTGTTTTGATTCTTATTGCCTGTCAAAGTGCATCAGGTGATGAATTTGATACATATGCAAAAGTTGTTGTGAATGCGGCTGGACCATTTTGTGACTCTGTGAGGAAAATGGCTGACAAAGATGCACCAACTATGATCTGTCCCAGCAGTGGTGTTCACATTGTTCTCCCTGATTATTATTCTCCTGAGGGAATGGGCTTAATTGTTCCCAAAACTAAGGACGGACGTGTTGTCTTCATGTTGCCGTGGCTGGGAAGAACACTTGCAGGAACGACAGATTCCAATACTAAAATTACAATGCTTCCAGAACCACATGAAGATGAAATACAATTTATCCTGAATGCCATTTGTGATTACCTCAATGTTAAGGTTTGTATTCTGGTTAGCCATAACCTTTGTCTTATGTGCATTCTGTCATAAACCAGAAGTATTTATTCATGGCTTTGATCGACTTATAGTTTTCCCATCAAGACTTACACATATTTGACATTCCTTGGAAATTCTTTTTCCTGTAGCATTTGATATTAAATTGGCTCATTGTTACTCTTTGATTTCTTTGCTGATAATGTGTTAAAAATGATAGAGCCTGTCAAAGGCCGATCTTAGCTGCTTACTGTGTTCTTACTAGACAGCCAACACAGGATGAGAGTGGTGTCCCAGGCCAAGCAAACGGAGGCTTCAAAGCCGTTAAGTGCCCCACCACTACTAGCACACGACTTCCTTAGATTTTCATCAATATCCCTGTAGATCTGGTGACCTTGTTGATTTTACATCTATAATTTTATGTTGGTATGGAAACTTTAAAGTTCTTACTTTTACTTTGTGAAGTGCTATGCCCAGGTATGTGTGGTGTGATTCCTTCTTGTTTTGCCACGTCAATGTCTAAGGTTGTTTTGGTAAATTACAGAATTAGAGACCCTATGTAATACCAAAACACCTTGGGATGTTGATGTGGCAACACCAAATGGGTATTGGCTAGCATGCTTTTAATTTTATTATGAATGTGTGAACTTCTCATTCTTCAGTCTCTCTATGGGCTTGATGTGTATTTCTTTGAATATCATGTTATGGTTATGCTTGTTGGTTGTTATTGTATTGTGAGGTCCTTCATTATCATTTTCTGTTTGTATCTTTAGAATATGTTTGTTTTTCCCATCCTAAAGCAGACTTTGTCCATCAGGAACTGTTGTGAAACTCCTTCAATATTATCTTCTAAAAGACATTTTTTTGGGTATTATTGTCCAGATGCCTGCACCTTTACTAGGTTAAATGAATTTTTATTGCTGAATTCTGTTACCAAGATATTGCCTTCAGCCTTTTCCTTCCCTCACTTCTGTTGACTGTAGTGGATTAAACCTTGGCCTTGTCTGTAGTGATCCATGATTGAGCTTTGACAGAAACAGAAGCTACCATCCTGCACCTTCTCAGCTTCACCTTTTCCTTGCCTTTTGGATAAAAGGTGCAGTGCAGCAATATAGAAGATATTATTTGGTGTTAATAAATGGAGCCTTGTCTAGCTTTCAGACTGAAACTTCTCTTAGGATGTAAAATTGGGCATGATCACACGGTAAATAATGTGAAAGCTGATCATCTCGAAACTGTTGAGTCTAGTGTGGACTCTATCTGTAAAATGGGGAATATTTCGCATTGTGACCTGTCCCCAACCCCCCCCCCTCTGCCCCTTTTAATATATTTTTTTTTTTTTTTGCCAGCATTCCAATTATAGTTATTTTTTTTTTTTTTTGAACGGTTAGAATTTTATTCAGAAGGAAAAGGAGAACAAGATTTACTAGGAAGATGAACACAAAGCAATAACAAATGAAAGAGAGAAGCACAACAATGACAAAACAGCAACATAACATCTGCAAAACATCACCCCATATTCTCATGCATCCCATCCCATATGGTATCCCAAGACTCTAACTCGAAAATTTTCCTTATAGAGCATCACTCCGGTAGAGTATTGTGGACTAGAAGAGAAAGAGCCCCTTGTTTTCAAAGATTCTCCTATTCCTATCCTTCTAGATACACCAAAAAAGAGCCTCTTTTGGAGACATCTTTAAACATCACTAAAGGACTCCTCTATGCCCACCAGCTGCCACCTGGAGATTAGGTCTCTCAAACCTGAAGGAAAATTCCAACTAACTTCTAGCTGGGTAAGGCAGTTTTTGAAAAAATTTGCTTTGACAATTGAACCCTAAGAATATTTTATTGTTACTTTAGAGAATTTAGGTTCTTTTAAAAAATAGGTAGATAATCTCAGAATGATGTGTTTAGGATGTCTTCATAAGGAATCCAGTTGGACATACATATTAATTAAAGGTGACCTTTCCATTAACAAATATGACATATAAAAATATTACATTTTTTAAGTTCATATTTTCAAACATTGAAGATTATAAAGAAAAAGGCTTGTTTAGTTCTCAAATATAAAGTACTTTTTTTCCTTAAGTGATGATAAAAAAAGCTCACAGATTAGGAGTCGGTCTGCATAATTTAGCAGGGGTTTAACAATAACAAATCTGTGTGTGTGTGTGTGTGTGTGTGTGTGTATGTGTACATGCATACACTCACACACACTGAAATAAAAAGAAGTGACTTTCTATAAAGTTGGCAAGTTCATTACTAGGTTGATTTGGACCCTCAAGCCAATGGCCTATTGTCGAGCCTGAATTCTTTAACATTGGCTCCAAGAATGTATTCCAGTTTTTCTCAGCTGATCCTCATTGCCTTGCAATGATTTTTGTATGGAAAATTACCTTTTTTCCTGAAAATATTAAGTACCCTGAATGTTTGTTGCTCTTCATTTTAGTTCTATTATGCTGTTCTTGAGTGCCTATAGGCTGCATAACAAAACCAATAAGACCAGCCATTTTATACGGAACAGAATGTTTGATGTATAGCCTACAAGATGTAAGTTTATAGGTCTAGGCTCTGAGAACAAAGGAATAGAATAAGGTTATTAGGTTCTAGGTTTTTTTGTTTTAGGGTGTAGAGATTAGAAGGTGAAAGGAATGGTTGAATAGCTGGTCATCTAGTTTAACAGGGTTAGGGAATGTTGTAAACAAAGACTAAAGAGGAAAATAACAAAAATTTGGGAAATAGAGATCAGTTATAGAGCTAGAGAGCATTAAATAGATTAACTTAGGAGTCAGCACCTGGAGTTCCACTCTGTATCTGCACCTAGCAGATTTGAAGGAGTTGGCACCTTCAAGGGGGTCTGGAATAACACCAGAGCACTAGCTTGTGAATTAAGAAATTGCATTCTCATTCTCTTCAAAAAGGCTGTAATTATGTGTATATGTAGACTTGTTGCCCGATTCATGACTTGTCCTGCTGAGGAAAGTAACATTGAAAACTGATTGCAAACATCAAAGAATAAACCAGACTAAGAATACCTAAAATTTAATACTCAAACATCCTCCAATAAAAGTACAAAATACCCAAAATTCCCTGCTGTCCATTCATGGAGATTTTGAAAACCTCTAAACCAAGAGTTAGCATTGAAGTAACCAAGCCATGCCCCTTAGAATATTACTCTTGCCAGCTGCTGCACCAGTGGATCCTGGGAATGACTTGTGGGCCTACAACAGTTTTCTTTCTTCTTTTTTATGCTTCATTTCTCCCTTGCATGAGAAAATTTGACTCTGATGTGTGAATGGTTTGGTATTACTTTTACAAATCAGGACCAATGGACTGAAATTGATGGTGGCAATCCTGGCACTGCCGAAAATTGTTGGGCCATCAATTTAGGGAGGATAAACACTAGGAAAAGGATCTTGTTGTTCATTATCTTTTAAAGAGTCTGCCCAAAATCACTCATGAACTTCACATCACAATTTTAAGTATTGGTCTTTGGTACACCATGTAAATGAACTGCCTCCTGGAAGAACAAAGTAATAATAGCCTTTAAAGCATTAGAATCAACGTACTAGGAATAGAGTGTGCCATCTAGGAAAATTTATCAACAAACACATAAATGGAATCAAAACCTTTGGCAGTCTTGGGCTGCCCTAAACAAAGTCCACACTGAGGTATTGCCATGGTTCCTGGTTGAAAGGAAGTAGTAAATGGAGAAAGCCATAATACTTCCTCCCTTTTGCTAGCTGACAAATATGGCACTGATGTAATATTCTAGTCACAACTTGCTTTAAGCTAGACCAATAGAACTGATCTTTGACCATCATGATGGTTTTTGTTTCTACCCCCAAAGTGTTCACTTGAGAGTGAAACTTCCAGATAACATGCACCCTTTATAAAGATTTAGGCAAATATATCCAAGTCCCTTAAAATAAGTAACAATCCATTGATCTTGTAAACTTAGTCATAATCCTTATGTTTCACTTAATCCTGCTTGAGCTAATCAAAATCATCTGCACTGTTATTATCACCAAAATTTAAGTCCATTGATCATTCATCAGGAAAAAATTGTCCCTCGACTCAACACATCAGCAGCCTTGTTTTCAACTCTTAACTTATGCTTGAGAATGAATAGAACTCTGCTTCACAATCTAAATATATAAGAGCTTCGAATGTCGTGGAGCCTATACAACTGCATAAAACTCCACTTCAATAGTAGGGTACCTTATATTTGGCTTAATATAACTTTTTTCTGAAATATTTCATGGGATGACTTCCTTGGCTTATAACATTTGAGTCATCCCCATATGGGGAGCATCACAATCTGTTTTTCAGTTGTCTGTGTTATAACTACCGACGATTTATAATCTGTGCTTGATCTACTTGTGTTGTCTGAACTATAAATAGGTGCGTCGCACAGATGTTCTCTCTGCTTGGAGTGGTATTCGCCCATTGGCCATAGATCCATCAGCAAAGAACACTGAGAGCATTTCTAGAGATCATGTTGTATGTGAAGATTATCCTGGCTTGATCACAATTACAGGTGGAAAATGGACTACATACCGAAGGTAATTTTAATTTTGATAAAAAGATTATTCTTATATAGATATAAGTTTGGATGCATGTGTTTCACCAGGGAAAGATTTCCAGCACAGGTAGAGGCCTTTCCTCTGCCTCATGCTTTCATGGCTATCTAGTGTATCTTATTGAAATTATTGTCTGTGCAATAATACTATTGCCATTACTGCACTCTTTTCCCTGCATGGCTTATTATTAGCTGAAAAGGTGTTGAATTTGACTTTCATTTTGTCAAGTATTTTTCTATTTCATGTTTGTCCCTTATTGTAGCATGTTCATTTGAGCTGTTTACTTTCAGCATGGCAGAAGATGCAGTTGATGCGGCTATAAAGTCTGGCAAGTTGAAACCAACCAATGGCTGTTTGACTGACCGCCTGCAGATAGTTGGTGGAGATGGGTGGGATCCAGCATCATTTACGGTGCTTGCTCAACAATATGTTCGTATGAAAAAGACATATGGTGGTAATGTTGTTCCAGGGGAAATGGACAGTGTTGTAGCCAAGCATTTATCTCATGCATATGGTACATTAGCTGATCGAGTTGCTGCCATAGCTCAGGTTTGAATTTACTTTGGGCTTCATTCTTTAAATTGTAGTAGTTGCACAAGACAATTTTACTCATATCCTTTACTATTAAAGTTATATTTGCATGAGGAATACTATATTTTTTGTTATTTAACTTCTTTTCTTGCATTAGAATGATCTGACAAACTCCAACACGGAGAAAGAATTTGAACTGGGATCAAAAGATGCTTGTGCTACTAATTGGAATTTAAACCCACTGCCAATCTTACAAGTCAACCTGGACACAGAGAACTCGGGGGGGGGAGGGTGTTACCTGTGTTAAGGCTACACCTAGACTACATATCAATTATATACATAATAGCTTAAATTTAAGTATAGTAGTTTAATGTTTGAATGGAATAATTCAATAATTCACAATTTACTTATGTGAAATGGTAAATAAGCATGTTTGCATTCAATCAGTTTCTCATTAATTTTGAAACTTGTACATCCTTTTTTTTTATATATAGAAAATATAAAATTGATTACAGTTTGATATACAAATTCTTATTTAGGATAAAATGAATTGTGTCTAGAGGAGTATTACTAATTCAGTAACGTATAATGATAGTTGCCAGATTCATAGTTTGATAGGTTCGTGCTCAATTCACAGTTTGTGATTCATAGGTTGGCTGGTGAATTGAAGTACCCAGATTTGGTCTACATTAATCCATTCAATTCATGACATTATCATGTTATGGAAGTTAATTCGTCAAGTTTGCAAGGTTAATAGAAATATTTGTGAACTTGGTATGTGCAATAAGTGAACTTAATTTGTTCAGTCCATTGGTCTTTTTCTTGATATAAACAAACACTAGGTCCTTAATTATAGCTAATAGACTAACAATTGAATTGTCTTGATCTGCACCATTTTGTGACAATTTGTAGTGAATTGAGAACCAGTTCAAGTGAACCAATTTGTTTCATTGGTTTGATACGGCAAATCTGGAAATTATGCCCGAATTGGTCATCAATTTTTATTTATTTTTCATTAAGTTGTATATCATAATTGAATTTCAAGATGTGTAACCACAGTTTTGGTGCTAGTCTAGCCAAATTTCAATTCATCCAACATGTAAGATTGAAGTTCCCTTAGGCTTGTTAGGCAATTACCATTTCATATCTGATTTGTCTAGGTCTTAATAATGCAAATGATGGAAGATGAATTCATAAACCTGAGTAAACAGATTGAAGTTTAAAATTTAATGGTTTTTACTGGTTAGCTTCATAAATGCATTTGTTGAATTTTCCAGAATGAAAATCTAGGGAAGCGGCTTGCCCATGGATACCCTTTTCTAGAGGCAGAGGTTGCATACTGTGCTCGGCATGAGTACTGTGAGTCTGCTGTCGATTTCATTGCTAGGAGATCTAGGCTTGCTTTTCTGGACACTGATGCAGCAGGTCGAGCATTGCCGCGCATAACTCAGATCCTGGCCGCTGAGCACAAGTGGGATAAGTCAAGGGAGAAGCAAGAGTTGCATAAGGCTAAAGAATTTTTGAAAACCTTTAAGTCATCGAAAAACGCTCAATTCCATGATGGAAAACACATAGGTAAGTATTACTGCTCCTTTTCATATTAATTCAACTTATTATTTCAAAGTTTCCAATTTAATAAACTCATGGATTACTTGTCTCTGACTTTCTCAGGATTATGATCTAAAACATGATGGACCTTTACAGGGCTTAGTTCTTTGATGCCCATCCTCCATAGTTTCTTGCGCATAGGATTTGCAAGTGAATCTCCCAACCTCTTCTTGGTGCAAGGAAGGTCTGGTTTCTTCAATTTATTTCCCATGTTGTTTCATAAAATTAATTCAGTGGATTGGTAGAGCCACTGTGCTTCCCTTATTGTTATATTTGCATATCTTCAAAAAGGCATTTGATTCTTTTGAACTTGTGTCCTTTAGAGCATCCGCCAAAGGATTTTTTTTTCCTTCAATGTCCATATCACTTGGCCTTGTGCAATGTGTCTGTGAACAGGCCACAGGCTCCTGATTTACGTTTTGGGGTTCATGTAGATGCTCTCTATGTGACAAATAATGGGAATGGGTTATCACCTTGTTCAACACATTGCAGACTTATTTATTTATAGTGTTTTTTTTTTCTACATGGAAGTGTTGATTGTCTTCTGCTGACTTGTTTTGAGTTTAAGATGGGAATATTGTTCTTTCTATTGTTGCCTAGCATGAACTCAATTATCCTTACTGTAGATTGTAAACTACATTTTGTGACGAGAAATGAAAAGAGAGGCTATGATTATTAAGCAACCTTGGTACTTACCCTTGGTGAAGTTATCACAGCCCCAACTGCAACTTCTCAAGATGAAAAATCATTTTTATTTGTGAAGAGGAATTTTTTATGGATAAAGAAATATTTATGAGGAAAACCCCAAAAAAGGAAAGCACCAGAAGTACATCCCAAGACAAAAGAGCTAGCGGAACATCAAAGTGTCCCACTAAAAAAATCCAGTCACTGAACTTAATAAATACAACTCTGGAAGGTGACACCCAAATGGAAAGGAAATGAAGTGCCGACTCCGGCAGCTTACCGAAGTCAGAGGCAGTATCTTCGAAAATTCGGCCATTCCACTCTTTCCATAAGATCCAATAGATGATTGAAGGACTGCTATACCACACCAATCTCCCCCTACTGAAAGGTCATCTAACTTCTTACCATTCCACAAACCAAGCAGGCCAACCATGGACGGCATAACCCACATCAAGACAGGAAGAGGGGAAGAAGCCATCCACCCTTGGGGGCTGATGGCATATTGGAAGAAGGGGCCTCCCTTTGTACCAATCAGATGGTCTGCAATCAACCCAGGCCCTTGACGGGAAGGTTCCTGCACACACGGGACGGTAGAGGGTCATAGAGCTAGTACCTGGCGGTGTGCCAGTCTCTAGCTCTCTAGTCTCTAACGATCAAGTTAGAGTGATCCGGGAGACTATAGATAGACCTCTCTAGTGCTAGGATTTTTGAAATTCCATACTTGGTAGACGAAGCAATACCTGTATTTATAGGCTCGGGCTAGATGGCGTATCAAGGTGAATCTCGTCCATCTCTTTTTGCCCACGTTCTCGCGTGGCACTGTTGCCTATGTTCTTGGTCGCGTCCCTCCTGTCTTCTGTCTTTTGTCATTTTCTTTAGATTTGGTAGGCCTAGTATGGGTCTCGTAGTTCTTTTGTCGAGAACCTATGTGGGCACGTCCCTGAATGGGGCATCTTTGGGGCCCTCTGGGACAAGTTGCCCAGGGCCAGGCAATGGACAAGCCATCGGGATTTGGTCCTAAGTCGGGGTATGATGTTCCCGATCAGGGGCTTACCCATAGAAACACATTAATAAAAACAAGGGCATTTTGATAAATATACTAGAGATAAAGTACCATGAGAAGTTACAAATATACTCAAGCACATTGTCTTTGATACCATTTTTTTGTCATGTCGGAAGTTGGGATATGGATGAGCAGGAAACACTGGACCAGCTATATTAACCGACAAAACAAAACAAATGACGGAGGCCACTCGGTTAACCTCCTAAGCTTTAAAGTTTGCATAGCTGAGTTCGGCCAAGATATGAGCAGTCCAAACCTAGTTATGTATTAATGGGTTTCAAAACGAGGCCCGGATAGCCCTAGCCCAATGGGTGAAATTTATAGCCCAAATTAGGCCCATTAATTATTAAACAAAGGTATATCACTTCAGGCAACAAAAGCATGTTGAGAAGGCCCAAAATGCACATTACAGTCGGGATCTACTGTATACCCATACTGGCCCCCAAAGAATTTGCTATGATCCCCTAGGTCAGCAAAACATGACGCATATCCCAGGGACAAACTGATTGTATACCAAACATATTTACAATACCTAATGCATCAGTAACTACCACAAGCTTTCAGGTTTTTATATGGATTCCCAACTTCAGCCCCAAAAGAACAGCATGAAATTCATGCTCCATGGGATCCATCAGTGGTATCCTATGAGCCCATTTAGCCACAACCCTCTCCAGCTCTCCTGGTGATTCTTAGCTACCGCTCCTATAGCAGTCTTGTTTTGGTTTTTAGATATAGCTGCATGTCCACTTAAGGGAACTAACATCCCTAGGCCAACTTTGTTGTGAATCTACTGAGAAATCATGCCATTTTTATTAAAACTAGTAAGGAACCCGTTCTATGCACAGACAACATAAAATTAAACAAAAAGATAATTAAGGAAAAGCAAGAGCTGCGCTTGGCATTGCTTAAAATAAGTGCTTGTAGTGATTTTTGCTTAAAATAAACAGAAAACTATTTTTTTGGCCTTTGGCATTCGTGTAATAAGTACTTTTTAATAAGTAGAAGCTGAAAAACGGCTTTAAGCAGTAGCTGTTTTCAGTTGCATATTGCTTAAATAAGTTTGCGGAAGAACCATGAGCCTAACAACTTTACAAAACTTTTCTTAACAAATGAACAAGTATATCCCTTATAAAACAACAAAATACCAAAATTATCCAATACAGAGACCCAATTGAACTACATGTCCACGTCTTTTTTACTTTCCCAACCGACTCGTATGTTACCAGGACTCTCAAGAGACCTATTCAATTCATGATTGATTTTCTCTTAAGAGACCTATTTTTATCCAACAATCTAGGTCTTCCTTCCCTTCTCTTATCTCCATCACACCAAAGGTTGGATACCAAGCTCTTTCTCCACCGGCAAAGCTTGAAGCAATAGTAGGTATGACCCTTTTATTTTATTTCTATCTTTGCAAGTTTTTTTTTTTTTTAGAAGAAAGCTTATGTGGATTTGCTTTGCATATATATTTTTATTTTTTGTTCTATGTATAGTGCTCTATTTTTCTATTTGATCAATGTACAATAGTTT
>JAOXJP010000015.1:8409430-8423058 GCA_025762735.1 Platanus orientalis | reverse complement strand
CCATATCCCTTTGCCACTAATGGAGCCTTAAATTTTTTCCCTTCTTTCTCTGATATTGCCTTTTTTTTTCCTGTACACTCATTTGTAACCAATCACCTTTCTACCTTTTGGTCTTTTAATCAATTTTTCAGTATTGTTTTCGTGAAATGACTCAATTTTCTCCATCATTATAGTCATCCAAGTTTTATTATCCCTGCAACTAATAGCATCCTAGAAATAGTATGGATCATCACTACCAACAACTAATGCAAATGCTACCATATCCTCAAAACCATACTTGACTGACGCCTTATGAGTTCTTTTGTCCCTGCTTGTAGCAAGACCTTGTTGTTGTTCTTCTTGTTGTACCATCCTGATAGAAGACTCTCCTTGAGAAGATTTTACCATATTTTCTCCCCTCATTGGCCACGTTGTATCCTTAAGCTCCACTTGGACTGAATTTTCACTAGCATAAGAATCTACCAACTGATTTTCTTCATCCCTATTGCCTTTCACCATAGACTCCTCATCAAACACAACAGCCCTACTGATGACTTTCCTTTGGGCAACTGGATCCCAAAATTTGTAGTCTTTCACCCCTTTTTCATATCCAAGGAATATATATTTCCTTGACTTTGGATCTAATTTAGACCGCTATTACTCCTGCACATGAATATAGGATGGATAGCCAAATATTTTAAAAATGGAATAATCAACTGTTTTACTTGCCTAAACCTCTTCTGAGATTTTGAAATCAATAGCATTTGATGGTTATCTGTTGACAATGAAACATGTCATGTCAACTGTTTCAGCCCAAAAAGTTTTTGGCAAACCTGCTTGTAACCGCATGCACCTTGCCTTTTCAAGAAGTGTCATGTTCATCATTTTCGATACACCATTTTGTTGTGGCCCACCTAGTGTAGTAAAGTGTCTTGAAATACCATCATCCTTGTAATACTTGATTGGAACTCCTTATATTCTATCACATTATTTGTCCTAAGATATTTGACTTGTTTTTCTGTTTGTTTTTCAACTTCGGTTTTCCATTGCTTGAACTTGGTAAAAACTTCAGATTTTTGTGTCATAAAATAGACTCATACCTTTCGAAAAAAATCATCCATAACTGTGACAAAGTAAACAGCTCCACATTTAAAAGGTACACTTACAGGTTTCCACACATCGGAATGTATGTATTGCAAAACTTCTTTGCTTGTATGTTGTCTTGTCTTGAAGCTAACCCTGCACTATTTCTCATACAAACAATACTTGCAAAAACTGAGTTTACATGTTTTCACCCTTGCAAGAAAATTCCGTTTATGAAGTTTTAACAACCATTTCTCACTCATATAGGCTAGCCTCATGTGCTATAGAGTAGTATCATCAGTATCACAATCAACAGTAGTTACAACAGCTCCAACTGTAATTGTATTCCTTATCAACTTGTATAAATTTTCTTTATTTTTCCCCTTCATGACAACCATAGCCCCCTTAGTGACTTTAAGGACTCCACATGTTGCCATGAAGGTATATCCATTCGAGTCTAATGTACCCAAGGAAATTAAATTTTTCTTTAAATCCAAGATATGCCTAACTTCCCCAAGTGTTCTTACCATGCCATCAAACATTTTAACTTTAATGGTTCCTATTCCAATGGTTTTGCAAGCTGCATTATTACTCATTAGAACAATACCCCCATTATAAGGACTGTAAGTATCAAACCATTCCCTATAAGGGAACATGTGATAAAAACAACCGGAATCTAAAATCTACGTTTCCGCAAGATAATCCGTACCTAGACTTACCGAGAGATCTCTGTTACTATCTAAACTGTCTACTGCAACACTAGCCTGATCTGAAAACTGTTCCTTTTTTTTTCCTCCAAATATTTTTGGCGTTTTCTACAATCCCTTTTCATGTGTCCTTTTTCATAATAATAGTACTTGAATTTGCTATTATTTCTCTTTGATTTTGAGTGTGACATTTCTTTGTTTCCAGATTGATATAGGATACCCTTTTAAAAAAGACTCCACAAAAATTAAGGATAAACTACAAACATCTTAGAGAAATTAAGAGAACAAGAAGTAGATAAGAAGATGGAAGAAGACAAGAGATTGAGAGGAGAGAGAGAAAGAAAATAGAATGCTCACCTCATGTGAGGGGTTGAAAGAGAACTTGGGATACCACACTCACTTCAACACACATGTGTTTTCTTTCTAAATATTCATCTTCCACCTGGTTTTCATTGATCTAATGTGGCCTTTAAATAGGCGTTACATGGAGAATAAAAGAAAATAAAATCTTAGATTCTAGATCTTCTAACAAAATAAACTTGTCAAATAAAAAAGACTTCTAAAGAAAAAAAGAATTTTGGTTGACACAATATTTAGCTTATTGGCCAAGTTTTTAAACCCCACAAGATCTCAAATAATCTCATAAATTATTCTCCACAAAACTTCCTAAAATCCTAAACTTGTTAGCTAAGTTTTCTAAAATTAAAAATACACAAACTTAAGACTTACTAAAAAACACTATTCCCGTTTTTAGTGACCACCCCTTAGTAATTTAGTCATAACTTTCCTAAATCGTCTCGGATTTATGCAATCTTGTTCTCATTAGAAAGGTAATTGAATAACCCATCAAAAAACACCAAAATCAAGTAAAAAAGTCAAGTTTTGGCCATAGAAAAATTAAGTCCAAAGAGAAAAACGGGATTACAACTAAAAACCTAAAAAAACTAAACTATGACATTGGCCTTATTACAAAATCACCATTGACTAATGCTTTTAAAATAAAAAATAACAGAAAAAATAAACTACCCTACTAGACTTGACAAAGAGGATTATCCATGATCCTCTAGCTTCTTCTTCTTGACATGGTATACTCCTGCATCACAGACCATCTGTCTTTGCTTCTTCCATGATAATGGTTTAATTCACCCTTAATCACCAACCCTTCTGCTTGGAAACCGTTTCCTGACTTCCAGAGTGCTTCAGTCTCTAATAAAGTCGTCGTTACGTCATCAACCTTGAGAGTGTATTTCCTAACTACTAATGTGGTCACAACTGTATCAAAGGAAGTTGAAAGATAAGCCAAAAGAAGAAGTGTCTTGTCCTCTTCTTAAATTTTTACCTCAACGCTTCACAGTTGAGTAATAGTTTTATTAAATATATTGAGATGATCCAAAATATTAGTTCCTTCCTCCATCCGCAATTGATATAATTGTTTTTCAGAAACAATTTATTTGTGAGTGATTGTAATATAATTTAAATTTTCTAATTTTTTCCATAATCCTGGAGTAGAGGTTTCATTCAAAACATTGTGCTTTGCCTCTGGTGTGAGACATAAGCGGATGGTGCTCACTGCCTTCATCTCAAGTTCCTCCTACTCACCGTCAGACATGGTTGCCGACTTCTTTTCCTTGCCTAATAATGCTTTGATTAGCCTTTGTTGTACCATAATATCTTTAACTGTACTTTACCACAGGCTAAAGTTATTTTTTCCATCAAAGGGTTCCACCTCGAACTTAGCCATCAAGAATCCTTTCCCTATCATCATACTAAAATCTGATAATTAAGAACTTGTTGTTAAGTCCTATCCTCCCTGGTCGAACCTGGCTCTCTGATACCACTTGTTGTGTTTCGCAACAATTATACCAGTACGAATTAACAAGAAAAATAAATAAAATAAATCAAAGCACAGAAAAATAAAGAGAGCAAGATTCACGTGGTTCGGCGATGTGTCTACATCCACAGGCGAGAAATAAGCTTCTCTTCTTCACTATGTAATGTGAAATCCGTACAAGAATGTGTATTTCAAAACCGAAACCCACACCGTTTCCCCTTGTATACCCTTTCTCACTCTCACCCTCTCAAAACCCTGAGAAGAAGGAAACCTAAGAAGAAGAAAACTCCCTCCTTGAACGACTGCCTCCTTTTTTTTCCTAATTTTAATTATGGTTTTCTTTTGACTCAACCATACTCACCGACTCCATATGAAAGGAGTCCTTTTAAAACCATCACAAGTCCTAGCCATTAGATCTTTTAAGATCTAACAGTTGCTGCTGCTGCTGAAAAGTAAAGACAAAAAACGGCATGCTCAAATCTGATCATATCAAATTGGACCCAAAGGCACTCAAATGTGTCTTTCTGGGTTATGGTGTGAGTCAAAAAGGGTACAAATGTTTTCATCCCTCTACTTGTTATTTTGTGTCTCGGAATATGACACTTTTTTAGTCTATTCCTTTTTTCTCCCCTCCTAGGACCTCCCATCAGGGGGAGCCAATTGTTGACAATGGAGAATTACTCAATCCTACTCCTCTTCCAATTCTTGTTCCCGTTCCAGTTCCATCTTATCAGTTTGATAGTAGAGGCAGTGATGGTAGCAAGGGGGAGTGCACACTACAAGTGTATACACGAAGGAAGAAATAAGGAAAACCAGAGAGCGCTCATGATCATAACTTAAATTCTCATGACCCATTCTAGGAGTCAACTTCTAAACCAGTCCAGGAACCAGGTAATGTTTATTCACCCATTCTTCCTCCAGCTGACCTTGATGTGCCCATCGCCCATAGAAAGGGTGTGAGAACTTGCACTCAACATCCTTTATCAAACTTTGTCTCATATCATTCATTATCCATCCATTTTCGTTGTTTTTCTATTGCCTTGTCTTCTATTTATACTCCTCGCAGTGTACCTGAAGCACTTGCACAACGGGAATGGAAGGATGCAATGGTTGAGGAAATGAAGGCGTTGGGAAAAAATAGAACATGGGAATTAGTTGATCTTCCTAGTGGCAAGAAATTTGTTGGCTACAAGTGGGGTTTCACAATCAAGTACAAATCAGATAGATTTATGGAATGGTATAAGCACAACTGGTAGCCCGGCCCAGCCCACAAATTGGCCCAAAAAAGCCCGACCCGAGCTAGGCCCAAGGCCCAAACTTTTATTGAGGGTCGGGCTTAGGCTTACCTCAGCCCGGCCAAGGCCTCAACTTTTACATAAATAATATATATGTATTATATAAAATATACTAATTATTTTAAAATTATCAATAGTATATAGCTTAGTTGATAGAAATGGTTTTTTACAATAAGTATTGGGTTCAAGTCCTAGGGAAATCAATGATTTTTAAAAATAAACAACCCTTAAAATTAAAATATATAGTGTTCTATGCTTTTTTAAAACTAGTAAAATTTTGTAGTTCAATTAGTTAAAGCATTAGTTCTTACATGATAAGTCCATGGTTCAAAATTTCTCGAAATTTTCCTACTTCAAAGGGTAACAAAATGAAATACAAGGAGAATACAAAAGTTTCAAAATTTCTTCGAAAATGTCACTAAAAATATGTCAATATTAGCGAACCATTGACGGAAGTTTGGCAAAGTTTCACTAATATCAATACTTTCGACAAGAATTATTATGCATGAGCTACACTAATCTTAAATCTATTGTTTGGTATGATTTTTGATCTATTAATTTTAGAGCAAAAATAATAACACCACTTAAGACCTTTCTAATAACAATATTGTTTAATTTCTATTTATAAAGTAATTAATATGATTTCTTTTGTAAGAATGATAAAACATATATTTATATAATTAATTTTTTTGGAGTATGTATGCATAAGTTAGATAAGTGCTACAAAAACTATTGTATAACTTTGTTATATAAAGTTTTTTTACAAGATGACTAATTTAAGATGAATTATGACATGTTTGATAATCATTTGTCTAAAAGAATGACTAGTAACCATTTTTATATTATTTTAATTTATTTGTACATGAGTTAAATGCTTTATATGGTTATTTGAGTCCAGAGTGTATAATCATGTTCAACATAGATTGAAATTTTCATAACAGTTCACATCAAAATTTTCATAAATTTTATAATATTTTGAAACATTCTATTGAAATTTCCATTAATCCTCATGATGAAAAATCCATCAAAATAAAAATTTTGAACCTTGGATAGGTCTAGAGTTCAAAACTACATCTCTAACATTAATTTTTTTTAAAATTCATGGGCCAACCCAAGGCCCGATCAATTAATTAGGGTCGGGCCCGGGCCTAAGTTTAATAAAAATTTACGGGTCCAAAGCCCGGCCCATGCCCACCCCTACTTCCTACATGGTGATCTTGAGGAAGTGTATATGGCAACACCACCTGGCTTTCGTATGTCAGATGTTGAGGGAAAAGTTTGCAAATTAAAGAAAGCTTTGTATGGGTTGAAGCAATCCCCCCATGTGTGGTTTGAGAGATTTCAATAAGTTATGTTGTGATTTGGGTACAAAGAAGCCCAAGCAGATCATACCCTATTTATCAAAAGACAAGGTGAAAAAATGACAACTTTGATAATATATGTGGATGACATTGTAGTCACTGGAAATGGTGAAGCTGAATTGAAAAGGTTGACAGACAGTTTGGCAACCGAGTTTGAGATTAACGTTCTTAGAAATTTGAAATATTTTCTTAGGATTGAGGTTGCCCAAGAAAAACAAGACATCTTTCTTTCTCAAAGAAAGTATGTGTTAAGACTTGTTGAAAGAATCAGGTATGGAAGGATGCAAACCGTGTGCTACACCCATTAAGGTGAACCATAGACTAAAGGATGATGACAATGAGAGACTTATTGATGCTGGGAGATTTCAAAGAGTGGTGGGGGCATCTTATCTACTTGTCCCTCACTCGTCTAGACATCACATATGCAGTCAGTGTCATCAGTCAATTTATGCATGCACTAACTCAGGATCACATGGAAGCCGCTTACCGGATTCTTAGATACTTGAAGGGTTGTCCGAGAAAGGGTCTCTTGTATAAGAGACACTGTCACCATAGAATTGAGGTCTACACTAATGCTGACTATGCTGAATCCCTAACAGACCGGAGGTGTACATCAGTTTATTGTTCATTCGTTGAGGGAACTCTAGTTACGTGCCAGAGTAAGAAACAAAATGTGGTGGCCAGATTAAGTGTTGAAGCAGAATTTAGATCCATGGCCCATTGAATTTGTGAATCACTCTGATTGAAGTTGTTACTGTCTGAAGTCAGATTTCCAATAAAGGGCCCTATGAATCGTTAGTGTAACAACAAAGTAGCAATAAGCATTGCACATGATCAAGTGTAGCATGATAGAACTAAACATGTAGAAGTTGATCGGTACTTTATCAAAGACCATCTCAATAAAGGTAACATACGTACTCCTTTTGTTCAAACTCATGATCAACTGGCCGATTTTTTTACTAACGGTCTTGGTAGAGCATAGTTCATGTATTTAGTGAACAAGCTGGGAATGATAGATATCTATTCTCCAACTTGAGAGGGAGTGAAGGAATATGTGTATGTATATTGAGGGTATTTTAGTCATACCGTATAGGGTTGATATATCATGTTTGGGATAAATAAGAATCAAAAACATATATAAAGTTACGTATGTAGAGAATGTCTCTCTCTAACATACGATTCCCTCATTCTCCCTCTTCTTCCTCTTCTCTTCCTATTCTCTCTTCTCTTCTTTGTACAACACTCATAGGAACACAAAAAATCACAAAGACAAGTGGAAGCATGCTTCCCAAATGTGAGAAGCTCGGTGAAGCAAGTGAAAGCTATCTAAGGAAACAAGTGAAAGCCTCTAGAGAAACAAGTAGAAACATCTAGAGAATTTACTGAGAAGTGATCTAAGTAACAATATTGTATTTTATTTAATTAAAATCCTATTCTGTTAGCATTAAATAAAATATTATCTGTGAGACTTAGTAATAATTTTATAGGAAAAAAGACTTAGAAATGAATTTATTGTTTATATTATTTTATTCCAATCCAATAAAAATGATTCAAATCCGATGGTTTTTATACAAGGTCTTCTATAGTCTGACTCTAAGATGTAAGTTATTTATAAAAAACATCGTATGGTAAAATCTAAGGTATGGTTGGCCATACCAGGAACAAATGGTTTGCATATTGATTTATATGTCATGATTCTCTGTACTTACATAATATAGATTTTAGGTGTTTTGTATTTTCTTTACGTTTCTTCACTTTATTGTATTGGAGTTGAAATTATTGATTATAATTTATAGCTATTTACTTTATTATTGTTTTACGCTTTTCGCTTCCCAAGAATTTATTGAGCCTTGCTTCTCACTTTGGTAACCATGGTACATGAAGCAAAGAGGTCCGTGGCTTTCTATAAAATTGGCAAGCTTGCATTACTTGGTTGATTTCGACCCTGAATTGGAAGACCGATTCTCTGAGTTTTTTGGTGGGGATGGCTGTTCTTTGTCCTTGGGGATGCATTATCCTCCTTTTAATGAATTTAACTTATCAAAAAAAATAGTCTTCCAATTCTTCTCAGCTGATTTCCAATTGTCTTATGAGGGTTTTTCATTTTAATTCTATTATACTGTTTTTGGGTGCTGATAGGATGCATACAAAACTGATGTAGGATATTGCAAACTTTGATACCAATTGATGTGGGGCAGCCTAATGGCTGTTATATCCTGCTAATATGGGCCCAAATAATGTGAAGCAGAAGCAAGGACAGAATTAAATTACCAAGAACTGAATTTATGCACACCCAAATGATCACAAATTTAGTAGGAAATTAGAGAAGTAGGGAATCAAAGTAAAAGCAATTAGAAGGAATATAGGAGAGAGAGAGAGAGGAAATTAGACGAAAAAGTGAAGTTTTAGGGTTTTTGGAATTTCAGGGCAGAACCATGAAATTGCTAAAATACCTCTACAGCCACATCAGAATTTTATGAAAATTTACAGAGTAATAGATGGATCTAAAATTGGCATACCTGCAAAATTTCAACTAATTCTAATAATTAAAAGTATATAAAATATATGATTTGTCAGCGTACAGTAAAGTTTTGTCAAGAACACCTTGAACAGAGTAGGATTTCTATATCAGACACTAATTAGAATCAATGGAGATTAAAGACGAACTTGAGGGGAAAGATGGATGATAAGATGGGGAAGAAAACCCTAAAAAGAAAGAAGAAAATCAGGGTTTTATAGGGAGCAATTTCAAGAGAAGTATACCCCAGAAAATTCTGTTTAAAGAAGACAGAAAATAGATTTAATATAAGGATTCAAACAGAGTTAGCAGAGAAAATTTAAAGGGACTTAATGGACTGTATAAGGAATAAAGTAGGGAAAGTAACCGGAGAAAAACAGAGATGAAAGGCCTTCTTCTGAAGGGAACAATTTGGCCAATTTATGGTCTAGAAAGTCCCAGACATGAGTCTTGTTCTGCAGATCGGGTCATCTAAAACCAGCAACTGTATTACTACTGTTGATGATATTCCAACAGGAGAAAAAGAAATAGAAGGACAGCACAACAAGAAGGAGGAAGGATAAAGATCATATAAGGAGAAGATGAATAGAAGGAAGAAGGTATAACAAAGATAGAAGAAGAAGAAGCAAGAAATAAGACAAGGGAGGTCCTTAGTACTTTACCCTGCTAGGCCATGGGAAAGGAGGATAGAGAAGGACGAAACCCAATTCAAAACCAAATTCAATTCATAAATTCCCTGTCTAAATTACTCCCAAGTTGTGTGGCCCTCTATATAGGCTCACAATTGTAAAAAAATATAAATATACAGAAACTTCTAAAACTCTCAAACTTGGGACCTAAGACTTCCTAAAAACAAAGGACTTCTAAATATCACATTTTCCTAAAACTAAGACTTCTAAAATCTAGCTCTACTAGGAGCTGTTGACCAGCTTGTTGGAGGGCCCCACTTTGTTGAATTTAAGAGCCTAAATAAAGACAAAATTCATGGCTGTTGACCTGCCCTTACTTACCCTAAATACCCTTGATTTTTCAGCCTTATTACAAAATTGCCCTTGTACTAAATTCCCATATAGCCCCATGGCACAAAAGGCCTTATCACAATGGTACCCAGCCCCTAAATTATCCTAAACAACCCACACACTACACACATCTTGAATCTTGTTCTCTTGTGTGACAGCGCATACAAGAGCCACTTTATGTTGTCTACATAAAAAAGCCTTCACCTTATCCTGCTCGAGTTCAAGTGGTGTAGGATATTCAAGGAAAACAAGATTCCTACACTAATAAATCAAGATCAAAGCTTAAAGATTGATTCCAAGCAATAATGATAAGTTTTAGAAATTTAAAGAAAGCTGGAAAATTAAAGAAATGATTCAAGAAACTTAAATCTTTCAAGAAAGTGGTCAAGTATTAAGTAATTAACACAATAAAGGCTAAGGAAATGAAAAGAAATAAAAAAATAAAATAGAAATTAAAAGAGATTAAAGAAATTGGGAAAAAGAGCGAAATTCCCAAATTTGGGTTTTGTGATTTGAAGCCCTAATTTCGTGGGGACACTAGGGGATATGCTGCTGTCCTTTATTTATAGTGTATTTAGGATTTTTTATAAAAAAAATTAAAGAAAAGAAGGGTAGGGATGTACGGTTGAACAAAGTGGGTTTAGGGTTCAAGAAAAGGGGAAAGTTCATGAAAACTAGAATTTAGAGTTAAAATTTGGGGAAACTTATGTAGATAGGTTTGTGGAGATGTAAGAATGTTATATTTAAAAGGAACTAAGTTTTTATGGGCTGATGAAGAAGTAATTAGAAAAATATAGGTTGCTGGAATTTTTTTTCTGTAGCACAGAAAAGTGTAAAAAGAAAGGGAAAACAAAGAGGAAGATGAAAATTTTGATGGATGATGTGGTAGGACAAAGAAAAATCTAAAAGAAGGTAGAAGAAGGAGGTTAAAAGAGAGAAAAGTTACTTTTCTACATAAATCTTAAAGAAGATGAGAGGAGATGGAGAAAATAGATGATAGATTAGAGAAGAAGAAAGAACAAGAAAAGTAAAGGAAGAACTCACCAACCATGAGAGATAAAGAAGAATCCAAGCTCCACGAGCTGCCCAAGACAATAACTTTCATTCAATCTCAAAATCCACTCGTACAAGGCTTTCTTTTAGGCTTTTATAAGCCTTTTGCAAAATAATGACCAAAATACCATTGTATCTTGTGCTATACGGTTAGCACTGAAAATCCCCAATAAAACATTAATTAAAGACTCTTATGACTTCTAAACCCTACTAACTCCCCAATGGCTCATTAAGCCTTTTAACATCAAATTTAATCATATAAACATAAAGAATATCAATCCTAGCTAGGTGTGGTTGCATGCTGTCTTTCTAGCTTTCTTGAGAAATCTAGGCCTTGGCTTCCAGATTGGATGGCACTTCTCTAACCATCGAAGAGCTACCGCATCATCAAGCGTTACTGGTACCATAATATCCAAGTAATTACAAGTATTTTGATGTTAATGACTCAATTTGTATATCTGCTTCTAGAGTGTTGTTTAACAGATGCATACCAATCAAATTGAAGGATGAATTTTATAAAATGGCTGTAAGACTAGTCATGCTAATATAGAACAGAATGCTGGGCAACCAAGAAACAAAATGTCCTTTAAATGAGCATAGTTGAGTGAGGATGTTGGGATTGATGAGTGGCAAGATTAGAAAGAGTTAGAAATGAATGCGTTCATGAGAACTTAGGAGGTAGCACCAGTAAGTGACAACATGAGGGAGGATCAACTAAGATGGTTTGGTCATGTGCAACAAAGACCAGTGAGAAGGAGCAACATGGTGTAAAGGACAAGGGGAAGGCCCAAAAAGATGCGGACTGAGGTAGTGAGAAAAGACCTGATGACTTGTGTTTTTACTGAAGATATGGCCCTAGAAAGAGTGGAATGCAGAACAGGCTTTGTGTAGCCAACCCCAAATAGTTGGGATAAGGCTTAGTCGAGTTTGACTTCTCTGTTTTTTGTCCATTCTTGTGTTTTGTATTCTCTCAAATATATACTGTTAAATCATTCTCGCTCTTTTTTCTTTGATGCTGACCTTCTATATTATATTTATGCTCTTTTTTTGTCCATTCTTGTGTTCATCTACTTGTGTTATCTGAACTTTATTCAGGTGCGTCGCACGGATGTTCTCTCTGCTTGGAGTGGTATTCGTCCATTGGCCACGGACCCTTCAGCAAAGAACACTGAGAGCATTTCTAGAGATCATGTTGTATGTGAAGACTACCCTGGTTTGATTACAATTACAGGTGGAAAATGGACTACATACCGAAGGTAATTTTTATTTGGTAACAAGTTAAATTTTGTATTTGGATAAAAGATTGGATTGATGTGTTTTCCAGGAAAAGATATCTAGCACATGTAAAGGTATTTCCTCTCCCTCATACTTTCATGGCTTTCCCACTGTATCCTATTGGAATTATTCTCTATGATAATACTATTGCATTAGTTCACTCTTCGATTGGCATGGTCATTATCAGAATAAATGTTGTGTTTGACTTTCATTTGGTCATGTAAATTACCAGTTCATGTTTGCCCTTTTCTGTAAAATGTTCATTTGAGCATTATACTTACTAGATCCAGTTTCAGCATGGCAGAAGATGCAGTTGATGCAGCCATAAAATCTGGCAAGTTGAGCCCAACCAATGGGTGTTTGACTAACCACTTGTGGGTTGTTGGTGGAGATGCGTGGGATCCAGCATCATTTACAGTGCTTGCTCAACAGTATGTTCGCATGAAGAAGACATATGGTGGTAAAGTTGTTCCAGTGGTAATGGACAGTGCTGTAGCCAAGCATTTAGCTCATGCATATGGTACTTTGGCTGAACGTGTGGCTGCCATAGCTCAGGTTTGACCTTACTCAAGCATGCCTTCTTTGATTTGTAGTAGTGCACAATACGATTTTACTCATTTCCTTTCAGATTAAATTTATATTTGCATGAGGAATAACATATTTTTTGTTGAGGAACTTCTGTTGTTGCATTACTATGTTCTGACAAATTCCAACAGAAAGAAAGATTTTGAACTGGGATCAAAGATTGTGATGTCACTGCACAACAAAAGCCTCACTAGCCTGGCATTGCCAAATTAACCAGTCATATATATATATATATATGAGAGAGAGAGAGAGAGAAAGCCGACCACCTGCATTAGAACTTCCCTTCACTACATATCAATAATATGCATGCAATGGCATAAATTTGAGCATAGCTTATATATTGATAAATCCATAGTTAAGCTGAGGGGACTATAGGCAATATATTCAGCAATTTTAATGTGAAATGGTGAATAAAATGTTGGCATTTATTTTCTTGTTTCTCTTGAAACTTGTACATCGATATTTGCATTGGAATTATAGTGAACTGAGTACAGTTTGATTTACTATTGCATAATTCATATAAAATGTGTCTAGAAGGGTTTTGCCACTTCGGTAACCCAAAATAATCATCAATCTGTTCAACAAAGTTATCTTTATTGATTTCCAAGATGTATCTTGGTTTTAATTATAGTTTTAAGCCAAAGTTTATTAATCCAACATATAAGATGGCAATTCCCACAGGTTTGTTAGAAAGATACTGTTTCATATAGTGATTTTTATTTGTCTAAAAAGTGTCAATGACGGAGATCACATCCATAAACTTGAGTACGCATATTTGTTTTTAGGAACTCAATGGTTTTTCAGTGGTGAGCTTCATAAATCCATTTGCCCTGTTTTCCAGAATGAAAATCTAGGCAAGCGACTTGCCCATGGATACCCTTTTCTAGAGGCAGAGGTTGCATACTGTGCTCGACATGAATAC
>JAOXJP010000015.1:8374130-8402445 GCA_025762735.1 Platanus orientalis | reverse complement strand
GATGTGCATACATCCGATTCGAATCTGCTTCGTTTACAAGCCTAGATGCAAGAAAACACAAAGTCTACAATGTTTGGCATTATTCATGCATGAAGTAATTGATCAAACACAACGACTAGATAGTCAAAGAATCACACAACATAAATACATCATCTTTGATGATATTAAAGACTTGTAATTGACGGTATCAGAACATCAGAAGGTGGGTAATAGTTTTAAATGATTTGATTTTAGAGAGGCTGGTAGAATTAGTTATTAAATAAACTTATTTAAGTTATTTAGTCCATAATAAGAGTTTTTATTAGTTTGAGTTTTTATGCTTTGTTAGTTTTAATTTTAGTTTATTTAAGATTTATAAAGGTTGTTAGAGTTTGTTATCAAGAAGGAATTTTGGTGTTTAGGTCAATTTTGTTATTGGATAGGCTTCTCTATTTTTCTTGGTTGTTAGCTTTTATATATATGGGAGGTAAAATTGAATGGCATGTATTGAGACGAAGTTAAAAGGATTATTGATAATTAAAGCTTATTTTGGGTTTTAAAAACAGCCCTTAAATATTTTTTTCCTCCATTTTTTCTTTTTTCTTTTTTTATTTTTAAACTAACCTCAAAAGTTTTTGGGTTAGTATTTGTTGATCTACTTAGGGATTTGGGTTCCTACAATTGCATTTCTTTTAATTAATATTGAATCCCAAGATCATAGATTAGGTAAATCCTAACACCAATGACTATTTGTCATTTCTCAAAAAGAAAAATAAAAATCAACAAAAACAATAAGAACATATAAAGTAAAAAACTATACATTACACACCCCATATTTTTACCAAGAAGAACCAAAAAAAGAAGAAAAAAGGTATGTAAGGTCATGACTTCACTAGTTATTCCCCTTCTCATTTGGCCTCTCTATCTTCATCCTCTCTGGTATGCAAGGAAGAAGTAGAACCTGAATCCATTCCTATTGCCCGGCCGTGTGTTAACCGCTGCAACTGTATCATGCGTGCATAGCACCCATCAGGGGAATGTTTCAAGAGATGTGAGTGAGACCCTTGCTCTGCCACCTTCCCATCTTCGATCACAGCAATGACATGGGCATTCCTTATTGTTGATAGCCGGTGTGCAACAATGATAGTTGTCTTCCCAGCACAAGCACGTTCGAGTGCCTCCTGGACACACCTCTCAGACTCAGCGTCAAGTGCACTTGTTGCCTCATCAAGTAGCATCACCTCTCCTTTCCTTAAGAAGGCCCGAGCTATGGCGATCCTCTGCCTCTGCCCGCCGGATAATTGGACCCCCCTCTCACCAACCCATGTCCGGTATCCTTCTGGCAGTTCCGATATGAACTTGTGGGCATTTGCCAGTGTTGCAGCCTCAATTATCTCAGCTTCAGTGGCAGTATCGCGCCCATATGCAATGTTATCATGTATGCTGGCTGCAAAGAGGCAAGGCTCTTGGGGAACCATTGCAATGTGTTGTCTTAGAGACTGGAGATTGTATTTTCGAATGTCCTTTCCATCGATCAGTACCCGCCCGGATGATGGCTCGTAGAACCGCTGTATGAGAGCAATGACAGAGCTCTTGCCACACCCACTTGGGCCAACTAGGGCAAGTGTCTTGCCTGCACGGGCACGGAGGGTGAGGTCTCGGAAGACAGACATATCTGGGCGAGATGGGTAGGAAAAATCCACATGTTTCAACTCAACATCCCCTCGTAGGTGGTCAGGAACAGGAGCTGCATCAGGATCATCTGGCTCAATTTCAGTCTTGCGATCCAGAAGGTCGAAGACAGACCGCATGGCACGACCACCCTTTATAAAATCGGGAGCAATGGACAGTGTTTCAGCAGCACCATTCGCAGACACCATGAGGACCATGAAGACTCTGATTGTCTTTGAGAAATCAGATATGCCATGTTTAACTAGCCAGGAGGCATACCATAGCCCAAGGGCATATGAGGCATAGAGTAAGAACTGAGCTATACCAAAGCCACTTCCGGCAATCTGTCCCTTCCAAAAACAGCGCTTCAGGGGCGTCTGAAGGCTCGAGGAGAAGAGGCTGACAATCTTTGTCTCTGAATTGAAGGCAGCAACAGTTCTGAGGTTTGCCACAGCCTCACCTGCCAGCTGTGTTGCCTTGGCATGGGCAGCAACTAAGTCACCCGAGAAGCCTTTCATGAACATGTTCTGATAGAACCAAAAAATAAAAAACAAAATCCAACAAAATCATTTCTGTTAAGCAACTAGATCCTCAGCTATAATATCTAGTAAGTTGCACCATAATTCACCCACATGTTAAGAGGAATAATTTGAAATACAGACCTGCAAAACAGTAGCAGCAACAACAACAGGGAATACGGCAACGAGGACAAGGGCGAGGCGCCACTGCAAGACAAATCCTGCAGTGCAAGCAACAAGCATGAGGGCTGAGTTCTGCATGATAACGGAAATCCTGTCTCCAATTGCTGATCGAACATTGTTGGCATCGAGGGCCAGCCTTGCCGCAATCCTAGCACTCTCATTTTCCTCTTGGTCGAACCATGCCATTTCATTTTTCAACACTGCTGCTAGCATCTCCTCCCTCACCCGTTTCGTAAGATTCTCTCCTACAATGTCCCAGAAGAGATGCTGTACCGTGTTGAAGAGAAAGGCTGCTGATGAGACCCCAATCAAAAGGTAGCAGTACTTCCCAATCTCTCGACTCATGTAAGCATGGTCTTGGCTGTAGTAGACGCTGAGGACAGCACTGAGGACATAAGCGAAGAGAGCACTTATGGAGCCACACACAACAGAACCAACTGAGCCAACCAAGGCATAGGTCCATTCGGGAGAGTTCATCTTGGCAAGGCGCCAGAAGGAGCTGGCCTGCTCTTTGAAGGCGAGCTTCTCATGCCGGTAATTGGGATGTGAGCCATCAAGGGAGAGGCTAATGTCAGAGGTGGAGAAGTCAGAGAGTCGCCGTGAGTATGGTGATCGGCCGTAGGATGAATTCCGACCAATGATTGGCGAGCTTACTGAGTTCCTGGCACTAGAAGGCCTGCCCAAGAAGAACTATGCTCTATGAAGAGTTCCACTAAATACTATGTATCATTAAATCTTATAAGAATACTCAAGGGCACAAAAAATATTCAAATCAAACAGAAATTCAAAACAAGTACAATCAGAAGCTGCAGAAGCTACCTTGCACTGCTCTTCCTAGCATTGTTAAGAGCGGTTTCATGTGCCATCTCCTGCATGCGAATGAGCTTGGCATATACACTATTGTCACCTTTAGCCATAAGCTCGTCATGTGTCCCAATCTCAGAGACACTCCCTTGCTGCAGGACAGCTACAAGGTCAGCCTTCCGGATGGTAGAGAGGCGGTGGGCAATGATGAGAGTTGTCCTCCCAATCATGAATCGGTCAAGGGCTTCCTGTACCAGCTTTTCTGATTCTGAGTCTAAGGCACTTGTTGCCTCATCCAACAGCAGGATTGCAGGATTCTTTAGCATTGCCCTTGCTATAGCTACCCTCTGCTTCTGACCTCCTGAGAGCTGCAACCCTCTCTCCCCCACCTGCCATTTTCAAATTATTGCATCATTTACTAAATATTAATTTTTTTTACTTTACTGGTATTATAGCATTATTTTTATTTTTTATTTTTTATTTTTTTTCCACTTAACCAGGATATCAATCCCCCACCCCCCCCCTTTTTGTTTTTCTGCTGTGCAATCTTGAGTGTTTATGTTTACCATGCAGAATCTTTTGGATTCATCCATTTCAGCATTACTAAATAAAACCCTGTTTATTCCTGCACATGCACTGTTGACTGAAACCATGTGGATCTTTATTTTAAGCCAAGGACCAAACACTTCCCAATTCCCAAACATTTGACTTAAAAAAAAATTAGGTTCTGTTAGTTGACCAGAGGAACCATTTAAAATTGAATATAAACTACTTACCAAAACCATCATAGTCCTGTTACAAAAGGCCCTTAGTCCAAGATATATGTCTAACCTTTAACATTCAACTTCCACAAAATGACTACCTTTATCCCTCCAACGGCATTAAGTCAAAGGAGCAAGGAGATGAATCCTTTCGAAATTTGCTACAGCCCCAAATGACAATGTGAAACGCAACCTGATGGAATATTTAATCAAAATACAGACAGGTAATTCTAATTTTGCACTTCCCATACCACCCATCTATTGACAAAATACCCCTTTCAAAGGATATGCATTCACTTGAGTCAATAGGCTATATCTGTATTCTCGTTATTAAAATGGACTAGGTCCCACCATTCAATTGATCTAATATAATCGATCCTATAGGTCAATAAACCAAAGAGCTGATCTGAACCATTCAATATGATGAAAACCCAAAGTGATCTTGCCTAGAAACAAATCTGTTGGAATAGTGTCAACCATCCAATATGCACTCTTTTCTAGATCCTGAAAACTTCTGTTTGGCAGTCCAAAAGAGTATATAAGATGGTTGAGATCATCTAACCAGACTGCTTTCATAATTCGCCTTGGATTAGACTCTGTCCTACTGCGCTTATAGAGGTGAAATGTTTAAGTTCAACTTATTCACCTTAGCCTTATTCTAATTGACATAGATAGCCTCACCTGAGTGTCAAAGCCTTCTGGGAGCTTTACTACAAATGAGTGAGCATTGGCAACTCTGGCAGCTTCTTCAATCTCATCTTGGGTGGCATCGGGCCTACCCAAGAGCATGTTTTCCTTAATACTAGTTGCAAACAGCGCAGGCTCTTGGCTCACAAGCCCAATCTGTTGCCTCAGCCACCGCAACTTCAGTGTCTTTATGTCATGCCCATCTAGCAGAACTTGTCCTGTACAGATTCATTAACAGAAATGTTAACCATAATTCTTCATCACTAAAGTAGTCATGCGAGTTCAGGAACTCATGAGAAGAAATGACTTCCATGGCAGAGTTGACATCAACTTTGACCCAAAAAATTTTTTTTTACAAAGATGCAGTTTCATGATTTAATAGAATAGAGATGGAGTTGTAGATTAATAACCTGAAGTAGGATCATAGAATCTCTCAATAAGGGAGACAACAGTACTCTTACCAGAGCCACTGCTTCCAACCAAGGCTATTGTCTTCCCGGCCGGGACATTTAGAGAAAAGTCACATAGGATCTTTACATCTGGCCTAGATGGGTATGAGAACTCTACGCTTTTCAACTCTACATGACCTGTAACCGAATTCAACTCCAAACCGGATTCACTGTTCCGGTCAATACCTGGTTTGTGATCAATAATGTGAAAGATCTTTGCTGCTGCCACTTTTGCCTTAACAAAGGCTGTTATGCTTGGGACAGATTGTCCCAAAGCCCTGAGAATCAAAGAGGATTTGAAAAAACAAAACTCAATTGGATTACTTAAGCCAAAAAAGGAAGTGTGACTGAATACTTACAGTCCACCTATCATAACAGAGAACATGGTGGCGATGGCAAGTCCTCCATTGGTATAGTGATGTCTAACAAGATAACCCCCATACCAGAGCAGCAGCGCATAACAACAGAAAACAGTGAAGTACGTCGCACCCAATCCTACTCCTTTTGCAAATCCAGTCTTGTAACCAATCCGCTGAGCGACTTGCAATGCTGACGAGTAAGCCTGTAGTGCTCTTGATTCACCAACGAAAGATAGAACAATTCGGATTTGAGCTATTGTCTGCAGATTGGCTTCAAATCAGTAACACCCAGATACAGAACAGATAGAAATCCAGGAAAAAAATACATTTTTCTGTTTTCCCTTGATTAATGTGCTCTGGTTTCCTTTTCTGGTAATAGATACGTTCTGTTTTCATACAATACCCAATGGAGAAAAAAAGAAAACAGTCAAAACAGACAGAAAAAGAAGAAGAAAAAATACGATTCTTATACCTGTTCTGCAACGTTCCCTGCTTGGGAGAGCGCTTCCTGGCTCCTGGAGGAGAGCTTGGCCAATGTGGTGGTGTGGACGCCTCCGATTAAAGCAATGAGAGGAACAACGCCAAGCGTGACAAGGGCTAATTGCCACACTGCAGTGAATCCCACCACAAATCCGGATACAAAGGTGGCCAGGTAATGCAAAAAGTTACCCAACTGCAGAAACAAAGAAACCAGTTCATTCAAGATCTAATTGAAATGCAAAGATATGTAAGAACTTCCTATACCTTCTCACTAATGGCATCTTGGACCATCACAGCATCTGTATTAATGGCGAAAACGACATCCGAAGTGCGAACCTCTGTATCGAAGAACTGCACATCCTGGTTTAAAGCAGCTTCCAGATACTTGATCCTCATCTTGGTCGATTGCCGCTCTCCCGTCCACATCCAACACGATATCTCTGAAAGTATTTCGACTTCCTCAGATTACAACAGATTAAAACAGCAACAAAAACTAAACCCCAAAAAACAGAAATACAGGTAGACAATGGAAGAAGAACACATTCATTTACAGAGAATACCCACCAGCCCACGAAGACGCCCAAATTGCCGCTCCCACCACAAGAAAGTAGAATGCATACTGCAATTTCACAAAAAAAATCAAATGGGTTTTCATTTTCTCTCTTCAAATTTCCTATAAAAAAAAAATGCTTAATTTAATGAACCCAGTTCTGCCATTACCTTCAAAACTTCCTGCATCATCTTATCTTGATTGTTCGCATTAGAACCAAAAGAATTCACAAGATCGGCAAAGAACCGAAGAAACAACGGCAAGGAGCAGCCATGAACAATAGCTCCAACCGTCCCAACCGCCATCAAAACATAATCCAACCCATCCGCGAATCTGAAAAGCTCCCCGAAGGCCACCGGCGGAGGAACCGAGCTGGGCTTCTCCCCACCATCCTTATTCCCCTCAAAAGCCTCCATTCCTCCTTTCCCTCCTCTATTCGCAGAAGCTTCCCCTACTCCTCTCTCTACCTCTTCAGCTTCTTTTGTTCGCATTGATTCCCCATCCCCTTTAAATCCCCCCGTCTCAGCCGACAGCAACTCGAGCCCCTGCATTTCAGACCATTTCCACTGATCAGTCGTCTTTATCTCCTGAGAATCTTGTGACATTGCAAAAATTCTCCCTTTTCAAAGCAAACCCCCCCTTTTATCTTTCTACTCTCCTTGAGCTTTGTTGTTTTGCAACTTTTTCTTTCATCCCCTCTTTCCAATAATTTTTCTACTTCCCCTTCTTTCTACTTGTTCCCAAGTCTCCAATAGAGGAAAAAAAAATGTTAGCTGAAGAGTTTTATAACAATTTTTTTACAGTTCTTCAAATCTCTCTTCTGTGAAACGGAGAAAATGACAGGTGATGAGGTGAGAGAGACGGTCGTATTATAGGACAAGGAGAAGTAAACGAAGCTTTTTCCCCCAGAAAATAGAAGAATGTGAAGTGTGAAAACTTGAGAATGGGTTTTTTGACCGAAGAACAGAGTATTACAAAAATAAATAAAAGAGTATTAAATAACTGTCAATTTGAACCCTCCAGTTTTGGCTTCCTCTGCAAGTTAAAACTGTAAAACCCGAAGAAATTCAACCATGTCTCCTTCAAATCTGGCGTTTATTTATTGGCCTTTTCTTTTCTGGATGAAACTCCATCCATTTTCTGTGAAAAAAAAAGTGGGTATTTTTGGCATATTTACGCGGGAAATCGAAGCGTGATCTACTATTTTTTGTTGTCAGGACGTGCTTGCTTACGGTAATAAATGTCTTCCTTCTTTGAAGAAGCGTGGTAAAACTGGAATAAAATTCCGCTATTTTGTCAGAAACACCACCAGATTTAGCACTTCCCTATATTTTCTACTGTTTTCGACCTAAATTCTCGTCAATTAGTAAAAATAAAGGAAGTGGAAGTCCACATTTTTATCAGAAACACCACTAGCGAGATCTAGCCGAAGTATCCACTATTTTGTGTCTGAACCAGTGGAGTTCTCCCATTCTGTCGGAAATCACAAACAGATCCCTCAAATTCGGCCAAATTTCCACTATGTTTGTCCCAAACTCATTTGATCCCATAAAACTCAAGTCAAATGCCAATTATTTTGTCAAAAATCACCGACAGATAAGAGTGATTCCTACACACTTTACTATAAATGACCAAAATGTTCTATAGTCAGCTATTTAATCTCCTCCACCGTTTTCTAATAATTTTTTTCTCTCAGATCCTTTTTACCAAAAATAAAAAATAAAAATCCATCTCAACTTCACCATTGAAATCAGAAACTCTAACAAACCTAGATTTTCAATCCTTGAAATGACAACAAATCCATCGGTTTTCCGAACGATCTACTCCAAATTTAGCGGTGTGATCTTCAATTCTTCAGTCAGATGGTCGTACAATCAAACCTGACTAAATTAACCAGAAAATGCTCCAAATTTGGAAGTATAAAAGAATCTGAGCAGTGGAGCTACTTTAATCAAGCTTTCGGAGTTTAAAAACTTCAAATCCAGCTAGTTTTCGCTAAAAATTCTAACTTTTTTTTTTTTTAAAGTGACAGTAAACTATCAGAAATCTTCGATAACATGTACTGGAAATTCGATCTGAAATTCTTGTACTGCAACTACAATAACTTCGAAGCTTGCAGATGGATTCTTATATTCGGTAAATAAGATTATAAAACTGCAAAAGAGGAGAAAAAATTAAAGAAATTATTTTTTTTAAAGATTATAAATTCGTCTTTTTTTTTTTCTTGGTTCTTTTTTCAACTTCTCTCTTTCTTCCATGCTTACCGTACTCTGCAAGTCTGCAATTCCTCTGCGCTTCCCACCACGCGCTTGTGGCGACTTCTCCGGATACTAAAACAAGCGTATTCGACAAAGGAACATTCATTTGAATATATTTACGTAAATGCCATTACCATATTTTAAATACCATAATAAATCCCTCACAATAACTACCATAGAGATCCAGTTAAAAAGTTCGTTACCGGGATTTCCAATCATCTCCGGTCTGAATGGACAGAAATCACACCAGTGCATGACATGTGCCATGATAAAAGGGTGTTTGAGTCAATACATATAAATCAAAGGATACTACCATAAAGACACGGTAAATAACCAGTGCTTATTAATATATTCTGTAGTTCTTTTACTGTAATCAGAGTGAAGCACCAGGAGTGTGATCAGAAAAAGTGAAAAGCAATCAGCACTGATTCATTTTTTGTGATGGATCACTTTTTTCACCTGCATGTCACCCGGTACCCTAGTGCTTCAGTCTGATTACATTAAAAGGGCTACAGGATTCCTGTAAACAGATTGAAGCAAGGGTGTCGGGTTACATGTGAGCAGAAAAAGTGAAGAAGACTCAAAATGATTCATTGTTTGTGATGGTTCACTTTTTTCACCCATCGTGTCATTCAATGCCCTGATGCTTCTATCTACTACAGTAAAAGAGCTATAGAAAACTGATTTACTTTTGTCAAGCATTGTGTCACATCCTAAACAGTGGTATCGGTTTACTATTTGAACTCTGTTATCCATTGTGAGGTGGAGCAAAGCGGATTTCCAGCAGTTGCATCCAGAGCCATATCACCAGGGTGTGCGTTGGTGATCACCATTCAGGGCGGGGCTTATCCCCCCTTCTGTGGTGACCACCCAGGTGTACGTACAACACCTCGATACAGAGGATTTTCCTCCGTTGTGGCCACCCTGGAATATCCGGTATTGAGTAACACATGGTGGGAAAAAAGTGAATGACCTTTGATAAGGGAAAACTCATGACCCAAGAAAATTTCGACTCATAAGCAAGACCTGGTGAAATAGAAAGATATCGGGCCCCGGACCCTCAAATGCCATAAGCTGAGATCCCGACCCATACTTGTATAACTCGACATCCGAGATTGTCTAAAAACTCGAGGGGATCGCAGTTCCCGATAGGGTCCTGATTGACAGGGCGACACCCAAGAACCAATCCACAAGCCGTAGTACAAGTCACATAATCCCTGTAACAGGTCTAACGATTCTGGAGAAGGAACAATTACGCCATAAGAAAGGCATGGCGAAGAGTATGGAAGCTGGGCAGCAACGTACGAAAGCATGGAGGATAGTTATGAGTAGACGCATGGGACAACAACGTACAAAGGTTTGGGGTCACCAACGTACAAAGGTGACAACACATGGTCTTCTCCACGGATGTACCCAGAACTGAGCCTATAAATAGGGGATTCGTCTCCTTGGTCAGGTATGAGAAACACACGCAAGCAAAAAATCATTTTTCTTTAACAGAGCAGATCCATTCCTTTCGTTCTCCTTTACATTCCTAACTTGACCATCGGAGAGCCGAAGGCCGGTGAGACGCCGACCTTAGGTCCCTGACCTTGTTTCCCAGTATGTGTAGGGGCTGTATCTCAAAATCTCTTCCGTGTTGAACACATCCATCCAAATCAAGAGTCTGGACCAAGACGTGGACCATCTGGTAGGCGCAAGAAGGGCTTCTTCCCCATTGTGTCTTTGACCTTTATTTTTTTTGCACGTAAGATTAGCTTTTTTTTCACTCATCATGTCACTCAATACCTAACACTTCAGGTTGCTGTAACTTCTTGCGCTGTATGCGTTGATGGTCGGTGGAATGACCCAAATGACCAAGGGCGGCCTCTTAAAGTCCCATCACCAGTGGATCGTCTTGGGAATTTGTGTTTTGAAAGTTATGAAGGGTTATCCAACAATTTAGAGCTGAAGACGACAACATGTTACCGGCCTGGATTTTGTGTGCAAAAAAGGCGTGCGCATGTCCACCCCCTGGTCCATGCGCATGCGTTCTGTGCACATCAAATCCGGAGAGATCTAGCACACATAATTTCCAGTCGAGATTGGAAAGACGATCACAAAGAACCGAGCAATGACAGCTTGGATCGTCTCCAATCTAAACATGTCCAGCATCCATTTTGGGCTGACGTTTCATAAAAAATAAAAAAAGTGGTCCAAGTCCTCAACACATGGTAAAAACCACAGCTTCTTTTTTTTTTTTCACCATGTGTCAACCAGAAAATGCTATAAAATGGATATCCAATAAGTCATTTAAACATTGTTTCTTTTGTAATCTTTTAAATAACGTGATTATATTAGTGATATTTCTATCACTTAAAAATAAATAAAATTTTACAGTAATTTTATTTTAATTTTTAACCAATAACCCAAATCATTGGGTCTATTTTTTTTCCTCCCAAAAATTCCGCTATTTAAACATTTTTTTTTGTTTTCTTTTAACTACAAATCCTTTTTATCATGGGCTTTCGAAGAGAGACATTGTGTCCTGTTGTGGTGGCTTTGTTAAAGTCATTTAAAAATAAATAAATAATTTTAAATTTCTAATAGCATCCCACAATAATATTATTTTGTTAAAATTATGTATAATTTTACTTCATTATTTTATATAAAAAAATCTTAAGATCATTGGGTCTCCTCTAGACCTAAGAGCTCTTTACTTTTCTTTCACTCTCTTATTAATTTTGACCTCCTATTCTAAATATTAAGATTTATGAAGATCTCACTGTAGGGTTTTATGCTTATGATTAAGACAATTTGTCAAAAGACTCAAAATACTAAAAGCCAACAATAGCCAATGATTCACCACAACAATATCTTACAAAAATTTACCAGTTAATAAAAGAAGAAGAAGAGTAATGATTTGGGCTCCTTGGTTAAAAGACAAAGTTATTATAACTTTTTCTAATATATATATATGTGTGTGCGTGTGTGTGTTCATTTATATATTTTTAAATGATAGATATGACATTAATAGGTATTTATTTAAGAGCTACCAAAAATAATACCTTATTTAAGGAGTTCTAGAATAAATAAAATACATGTTTATGTTGCATCTTTATTGCATAAGCTTAAGCAGTAAATATGGACTCTAATCAATGAGTGACAATGTCTGACAAAGGGTGTTCAATAAATAGAAAGGGGTGAGAGGGGATTTTAGTAAATACATAATAGGTAAGTATCCCTATTAGCGATGATAACCCTCTAAAATGGGCACTAACTACTTTTAGAGAGATCTCATAATAACTGGTATGGCTATTGAAATGAAAGCATGTAGGTTTCAAAACCAAGTGAGGACCCTTAGCTTTTAAGTCATTGTTCTTAAATTCACATAGGTGAAGAGGGAGTTGTAATAAAGGGAGCAAATTAAATGTCCAGGATTTCGTGTCCAGGACACCAAGGGACGTCGTATGAGATAAAATGGATGGAAATTTGAAATTTCATCTAACCCCACCCATTTTATTCCATATGTTGTCCCCTGGTGCACTGGACACCATCCTGGAAACCAAATCCTCACAGAACATTTATTTCGTTTAATAAATTCTTTAGTATGTTTCCCTATTTTTTGTGATACCTCTTGTCAACCATTGTGTCACACGTTTGATTGGTACTAGCGAGGTATCTCTCCAATCTAGGACTTCTTTGTGTTTAGAACTATAAAGAATGCTTTTATGCCTAAAGAGGCGGTATTATAGTCAATTCAGAAGGAGCCAAAGGTTTGGTCGATTTGTTATATAGAGAGTGAGGAAGCCATGTAGAGTTCTATAATTAAAAGGTTTGGTAATTAAATTAAAAGATTAAAAAAGGAAAAAGAACAACTTGTGTAGGGGTTGTTTGGAAAATATGCATAAATCCATTAAAGTCGTTGGAATTAGGTGTAAAGATAGAGGGGGTCGGTGGTATGACTTCCATAACTTAATTTAATAATGCTAAATGTTACTTTATTAGTAGCTAATCTGCTCAATTTGAGGGAGAAGAAGCGACTTAGAAGAAGTTGAAAAGGGAAAACCCTCTCTCTCTCTCTTTCTAAGATATTGATGGTGAGAGAGGTTTGTTATTATTATTGTTATTATTGGAGGTGGGGGAGGGGAGGGGAGGGGAATCATGGATACCCACCAGTCCATTCTTCCTTTCTTGGTTCAAATGGGGATTAATCAAATAGTAAACACTCAATGCCTACTCAAATGCTTCTCAAAAGTAAGCTTCATGTGACCTTCATTATTCCATTTCATTGTCTTTTCTCTCTATTAGGTGTCTATTATTGTTCTAAATCTTTCAAATTTAAATTAGGTTATGTGAATCTTAATTAAAAATAGTTGAAAGTTGTGATCTTATGTGTCCCATATACAACCTTGATCAAGAAATGATTGACTGGTTCCAAAAAATGTATATGGGCAAGAATGCGTACCAACTTAAATTTTAAAAAGATCGGATTCAATGAGAGTGTTCTCACTTGAGGTGTCGCCTTTTAATCGTCGATTTGGTGCCAGAAAGGGAATCATGCCATTACATTTTTTTTTTTGGTGGGTGGGTTGGTGGGGGTGGTTTCTAACTAATTCTAATTTTATGTTAAAAGTGATACCTCTGAACGTACTCCCATCCAATTGAAATCCTTTTTATACTTGATATCTTTTGTGATGAACAAACTGAAATTGTGATTCAATTATTGGTCAGAGATTTACCCTCAATCACTAAAATTAGGAATCATTTCATTGAACCGACTGATGGGCCAATTCAGCTCAACCAGCAGCTCGAACCATGTTAACCCGATGACCCAATGGACATTTTAAAAAAGAAGTTTTCAAGTAAGTATTACATAATCTTCCCAAGTTATCTTTGCTAATACAAAATTGGCTGATTCTAGGTTTTTAAGCAATTCTGAACCAAAGCTAACCAACCCATAGGGGCATAACCTTTAGTCTACCGGTGGAACTGACTATTGGTTCTCTCTCTCTCTCTCTCTCATGCAATATGATTTGATTTGAGATATAAAACATAAGTGGTAGGCCACTTTTGTCTTAGTGTGTGAATTGAGGAAAGGTGAACCAATGAAAAAGGTTGAATGAAAAAACAAAACTGGCTCCACTTTATTTAGATTTTTGACATCCCTAGTTTGGAACTGAAAATGATGGGGAAGTAGTCGTTTTTGTGTTTTAATAACATGCTAATTTGGTACCCCTTAATAGTTTAATTTCTTACTAGGCCTTATTTGGGCTGTTAAGAAGCAGCATTGCCATGTAAGCATAAAAATAAACAGGGAATATTTCTAATTTGTCATAATTTATAGGAAATTTTGCTTTAAATCTAAAATTAAGAAACTAAAAAACTATATGATGTAGTATTGAAAATCCTAGTACTTGAAGAGTGGCAAATCTCACATGAAAATTTGGCATTTTAGGCAGTAAACAAAGAATAGAGTCTCCAAAACCACTTCTTAAAATTGGGCAAGTATGGTGAGACAGTAGGTACAAAATAAATAAAAAATGGTACATTATCATGTCACCATCCATAAACAAAATAGAGAGAGAAATTTTTTTAAAAAAAAGTTCATTTGAACAAAAGTTACTGTAGACATTTTATGTGCATTGTACATATGCCATATATATATACGCGCGCGCGCGTGCCCTCTTCCAATCAATCTTCACTCACTCAGTCGTAAGTCTACATCTGAATTACAGTGGCTCCAATCCGAGTCCGGTCCGGATTAACAGTATCGGAGAGGGGTATATACAGTATATATATCTCTTTTTTATAACAAATACAAATACTCGTTGGTAAGCCAATAAATGTAGTATCTACCCCCTTTATCCCCATTATCAAAAGTATTGTTATCAAAAATTTCAACTAATAATACATCTAATGAGGGTAGGCTTCTAACAATATAGTATAACAGCATGCATTTATTATACATATATTTTCTTACCACGAGATTACCCTTGGATCTTATGCATCAAACACCCGCCGGGATCACCCCCAAAAAAAAAAAAAAACACACGCCGGGAACACATTAGATTTGGCAAACTAACTTGGAGAAGGTTTCAATTCCCCGTAAAATGGTCCAACTGTCCCGGTTAGAGTTTTAGAACACTTGTTCTGGAAGAAAACTAAATCAGCCATTTTAGCTTCCTATTTTAATCCATCAAATAATATTATTTTTATCCTTCTTTTCCCATTAACCTTATTGTTCTTATTTAGATGGATGCAAACAATACACATATGCTTGTATTTTATTTTTTTTAGTAGGAGAAGGAAAAAAAAGAAAAAAAATCCACTTGAGCCACCTTGTCTTCTCGGGTTCGGGTTGAGCATCACCCGAGTGTTTCCAACCCGACCCAGATCTGGCTTGAAAGAAACAAAAATACCCTATTCCATCCTAATTTTGTGGGAAGTCACTACCATCCTCTTATAAAAGCTAGCTTTAAAGTAAGCTAGAATATTATATAAACAATGCCTAATCAAGAGGTGGCTTAGTTGGAATCCTATAGGGCCGTACGACACAAAATCTTTTGGTATCCTTAACGGTAGCAAACCTAAACCTAAAGTATACTCATTCTTTTGAGTAGTGGCTTCCACCACGGCCTCTTCTACATGGTTTATTAGGTGGAACTTTACAACATTAGCCAATTGTCCAAAGCACATGCTCATTGAGCTCTCATTTTTATTAGTTTAAGGGGGTGACATTAACCACTTTCCCTTAAATATCTTTTTTTTTTTTTTTTTTTTTGAAGCTGACACTTGAGCCATTGCAATTGTCACTCTCACTCTAAACTTTTGCCCTGGATCAATTACCAAGAGAACATAAAAAGGTTATCAATTACCTGACCCGTTAACCTGCTTGTTTTTGGATAATGGTTGGTTAATCCCAACCACTAACCTGAAATCCCCGGCCCCCCGGCTTTTTATAATCAAGGTATCCAGCCCGTTAGAGCACCTAAGTCTTTGGGGCACATGAACTCCCTACCTATCTCTCCCACACACTGGGTAAACCAGGTTTTTAATGTATGGACAAGTGGCCTAAAGAGAGTGAATTTCTAACTCAGGACCTCTGCTTCTTAAGGTGTGGTCCTGGCCAACTGTGTTACCCTCCGGAGATTTGGAATAAAGTTAACTCTCTCTCTCTCTTTCTTTTTTTCTTGGGCTGGGGGTGTTTGTAAAATCAGGCGACAGTTGGCTGGTGTCAAGTGACATAAGTTTGGATTGGATTCGACTTTGGTAAGGTTTAACCCGATTCAGATTGACTCGAGTTGTCTTGTACACCATTGGTTTCAAATTTACTCATGTAGCTGTAAGAGACTAGAAAGATAGCAGACACATTGATCCAAACAAGCTATGACCCTTAAATTATCTAATTTTCACTGCAAAAAAGAGAGGTGTTGTTATTAGTCACTATTGAATCCAATTACTGTTGAAATGTTTTTTAAATATTTAAAATGAAAGAAATCCCTTTGGGGGTGGCAACCAAGCCATTCCCACCTCTTTTAAGAGAGACATGTGGGAGTGGGCTTGGGTTGCCGCACTATCTTCTCTTTCTCTCTCTCGACGTTATTGAGGGTTGCCTCATAACCCTAAATCCCTCTTCTAAATAAATAGGATATAAACAAAAAAGAATAGGTGATTTTGGACGTGTAATTTTGTGTGGCTGCATTAAGGTTTTCTCATAAGGAAAAAAGAGGAAGAAGAATGAGAGCTTCAAGGCGATTGTAGTTGCATGTAAGAGTGAAATTTCTAATGAAGAAGAAGAAGAAGAAAATATGATAATGCTTGTGAACTTCATCTTCTTAAACTCTCTCTTTCACTCTTACCTTTTGGTGTATACAATTGTTAAACTATGCTATCTTCTTTGAAAATATTAAAGCCGTGAGTTCTTGTAATCAACACTTTTGTTTGGTTTTTGTTTGAATCTGCAATCTTCTTAAAAGAGATATCGTTTGATTCAATTGAGTAACATTATTTTGAGATTTGGTATTCTACTGGAGGGAAATCACTTTGATCTCTTGAATGATTTTTGTTTAAAAAATCTTTCTATAACATCATTATGTTATACAATTTTCTAAAAAATCAAACCTTGAATTTTTTGGTTTTAAAAGCAATAACAAAGTTCCATTTATCTCTGTCAGAGAATACAATCTGTAAATAGACAAGAATTCTATCCAAGCTAGATTGTATCTCAGAATTAGCTTATCCGCTATCCCTTGCATATTAGAATGCTTCAACTATTTTCAAGAAACGTGATAACGATACATTTTATGTTCAGATGAATTAATTAAATTAATATAAAATTGAAGAATACAAAGAAAACCAAAGAATCACAACCTACAAATTGAATCACGATTAAGAGTGTCCATCACGACTAAAAGCTATTTCGCGACTGAACAAAGATTCACAAGTTAATTTAATCTGTGATTGATGTATCATCCGCGACTGAGATGGTAATCACGGTTGAACTGTGATTCGCGCCTATCGCTCATTCGTGACCCAATTTAAAAATTAACAATGAATTATTCCATCATTGTTGAGTTTCACACCACCATAAAACTAACAATTATGGTAAGTTAAATGAAGAATTAGGAACAGATTAGTTTCGAACAATGACTTCTTGAAGTGTAGGGAGTTGAACTCATCCATGGGTCGTTTAGAAAAAGATGGGCCACATGGAGGTGGAGCATTTGATGGCAGTTGACCTTAGTGGATAAGAAAAATGGGAGTTGGTTCCCATGTGTGCAGGGGTCTGTGCATTTGTGAATTGTGACCACTTTGCATCTTTTATTGAGGAGGAGGGCCATACCTTTCTTGTCCTTTTCAATATTTTCTCTTAATTTAAATTATTTGTTCTATCATCGTGAAAGCAGCCCATGCAACGCAAGCCATGTTGGTTGTACGGCGAAGGGAGGGAGCCAAAGGGGCCGGGGCGAGCGCCTTTGCTTTTCTTTGGCGTGGGCGGGAGAATGGGGCGCGCAACGCATATGTGCGTGACAAGGAGAAGGCGCGCACGTAGTCACAGACACACGCACGCCTCACTTTCGTTTTCTCTTTGGTTTTTTGTGTTTTTGGTTTTGCAAGATGTGACACATTCTCCCACCTTTTTCTTTTCAATTATGGTACTTGATACAACTCAATAGAAGTATAGTTAAGCTGTCCATTACGATGGTTAATATGGTTCGACGAACAAAGGGTCCATGTCTTTAAAACCAACCATTTGTTGGACCAGAAAAAACCTGCTATTCATGGTTCGAGTGGTCCAATTATCCAGTTCGGCAGTTCTGAATTTGACATTCTTCTTCAAGAAATTAAGTATTTTATCTATAAAAAAAAAAGTGTTTTAATGGATGATTTAACAATTCTTTAAGGCCCTGTCTGGTTGCCTTAAATTGAATAGATAAATATAGAAAAGAAAAAAAAAATTATACAAGAAAAGAAAAGAAAAAATCTATAAGGTTAAAAAGGAGGGGCTCATGTAAAATGTAGGGAAGGGATCTATTCGTCTATTTTAAAAAACATTTCCTTTCCACATAAAATAATATAAGGTAATTAAATTGTCTTTTACTATAAAAAAAATGAAAATTAAAATGTCATTATCAACTATTATGAATGCCATTATGAAAACCTTGATTTGTAGCCTTTCCTCTTTTTGCTTACCTTAATGAAACTTGAAAAAGGTTGTTTAACTTTTGCATTTTAGCTATTCTAGCTTCAAGGTGCTGTCTAATGTGTTTTATAACTAGTGTTGATAACTTATGAACCCCAAATGTTGAAATAATGTTAATTAAGGCAATATAAATGGTGTTACAAATTATGGGTTCTAGGTAACATTTTTCAATAACGGCAAAACACTATTGAAAATCAAGTAATTGACGATAAAACAACAAAGTTATGGGCCCTGCGTGTGCTTAACGTGCCATGATCTGGCCTCTCGGTCGAGAGCTATAGATGATGCAAAAAAGAAAAAGCTTGATTAAGTAGAGAGAGCGAAAGCTTTATGGAGAAAGCGATGGGTCATTAGGCGAAAGAGAGACAATGCTTTAATTGACATGATGGATTAGAGCAATGACAGCTAAACTTTGAATCCTAACAATCATCGATCAAATCTTCGTAATGTATGAACAAATTGTTTTTGTCACGTAACGATCGAATTAGTTGATAATGAAGAGAACTAGATGGATAAATCAGTCTTATATCTTAAGCTTAGACGACTTTCTAACGATGGAAAGCCTAGTTGTTCATGCCTTCCAATGTGACCACAAATTCTTCCATAAGAAACGATAAGGAAGCATTGGTCGACAAGAGGCTTTTTCTTTGCCAATGGGAGAAACTAAAGGTGTCTGGTTCCTATTTCAGTGTTAGCGCACTTTGGAGTGGGTCATGTTGAGGATAGGCCGATGTGACAATAAGAAGCAATAGTAAGATATTTTTAGGTTCAGTGAGAGAAAAATGTGGTTGCTATGACTTTGTCCTGATGACAAAGAGTGAACGCAGGTCACTTCCATGTTAAAGTGGTCTACAATGCGAAAGGACCAAACACACTAGTAACCAAGGCTGGTAATTCCAGAACTGATCTGGTCACCGGTCCAATTTCCCCGGTTTGAACCTGTCTACCCTGACCAGATCTAATTTGGGTTTTTGTTAAATTAAATTGGGTATCTTGCAACTTAACCCAAATTGGTCCACAATAGACAGTCTAAGGGTGTCAATGAGCTGAGCTTTGCCCGATTCGTCTTGGGCTCATCACATGAAGGCCAGGCTCAGGCTCATGACATGCTTGAGTTGCCTAACTAAGGCTCGGCTCAAGCTCGTAATGGTAGGCTCAGTTCAGCTTGTCAAAGAAATAAAAAAAGGCTTAGCATCCTAATGGCCCATTAACTTAATATGTCTATTTAAATATTATTATTGTCATCACATATGATATTATTATAAATTTATTAACCAAACCAAGCTTTTAACAAGCCAAGCGTTTATCCAACTGAGCTTAGTGAAGCTCGGCTCACCAAGCTTAAAACAAGGATTAGGCTCAACTTTTAACAAGCCGAGCTCCAAGATGAGCAAAGCTAGCTCGGCTTATTGACAGCCCTAACAGACACAGCTCTAGCCCTTCCTTCTTTAATAAAGGAACCCCGGCTAACCCACTGAATTTCTCATAATTAGGAGTCATTTCTTCTCAACCCAGTTTGAACCCATCATTTAAGGGCTGAATATTTCCTACCCTGACTGGAATTTTTAGTCATTATGGCCCAAACCATTGCCAGACTTAATGAACTTAATGATGGGTAGATTGATAATTCCCTACTTGAATTGGAACCATAACAAGGCGATCTAAGAGTAGGGACCAAGTTATTAAATGACGGATGTAAGGAAACCCGTAGGGCCTATGAAAATACTATGTCATTAGCACCAGCATGTACAAAAATTAAACCAGCTTTATGGGCCAAACTAAAAGAGACAACAACAACAACTAGGATTATAGGTAGAAGTTGGAAAGTTCTGGATGGAAGGTTTAGAGCAAAACAGGACCAAAAACTGACCTTGCTTCACTCAAGTCCGTAGAACTTGGCGAACTTAGCAACCACACAGGAAGCCAAATGTGGCTTCAATTGTATCCACAACATAGGTCGAAGAAGAAACTACGATCTACTACGATGACCTGTCTTTACACGGGATTGAACCTATGAACTCTCACAAAGAGAAGACATACCGCAACCACCACGACAAGGGGGCATTGGCCCCACCTCAATGTTGGCATATGAAAGAAACAAATAGCGCTCTGAAAATTATTTAGAAACATGATTCCATGAAGACCACCCTTGCCTGAGAAGGACCGTGGGATTGGTGTTATATGGGAGTCATTCTTTAAATTGATTATATAACGTTACATGAGTGATCCTCAATGAATCAAATTCCAAATTTTTAATCTCGATTTAGGGGAGGGGAAGGAGAAGAAGAGACATGCAACAACAAAGATCAAATCTAAAAAATCATAATATAAAATAAAGAAAGGTTATTGGATCGTTTCCTCGGTGTGTAATGTTGTATGACGATCAGATTTTAGGATTCAATGGTATTGATCGTCTCCAGTGAATTTACACTATCATTTAAAGGCTGCTACTGTTAAAATTAAATATATATAGTATGTTCTCTATTTAACGGATAAGAGGATATCATAATCAATATCTCTTGCCTCTGTGCTTGATGAATTTGGGTTGTTCTTTATTTATAAAGAATAAAACGACACTGGACACATATTAAATGAATGGATACGACTCTTGGTAAGGACACATTAAATATAAACATACGTACCAAACAGATATATACCACTCAGATCCTCTCCTAACCTTAAAGTCCTACAGGTCATCGTCTTGCTTGCACTGTTGTGTGACACATACTCCCCAAAAAATCAAATTTAGGTGGATGGTTTTTGTTTTTTAGGGGTATTTATTGCACAGCAGTGTAAGCAGGACTTTAAGGTTAAGAGAGGATCTGAACTCGATATGTATATATCAAATAGAATTAGGGTTGTCAATGAGCCATGCTAGTTTGGCTCGGTTCAGAATTCAACTTGTTATGAGCTGAACGTAGGCCTTATTTAAAGCACCGTAATAGGGGTGGGCATGGGCCGTGTTTGGGCCATGGTAGGCCTAAGTCCAGCCCTATAATTATAGTTTGGGTTCTGGCCAAGGCTTGGGTGTAGAAATTTTTAATAGACTTATGTTCGGGTCAGGGCCAGCCCTAATAATTTATCGGCCTTCTTGCCGGCCCATGAATTTCAAAAAATTTTAATGTTCAAACTTAGGTTAGAACTCTAGACCTATCATGTAATAACTAATATTCTAACCCATTAAACTATAAGATTTTACTAATTTTTAAAAGCTTAGAAAACCATTTATTTAAATTATAAGATTTGTTTACTAAAAAAATCATTGATTTTATTAAGACATGAACACAAGACTTGTTGCCACACCTTAGTGCTTGCACATACTTTGTCAAGTGCATTGAGGGATTTCGTCATGATGGATAGAAGATATCAAATGTGGTTCAATCTGATGGCTGAAAAGTGTTATATGATTGTTATATTTCATTAATTTTTTATTGTTAGCTACCCAAATGCTTTTGTTTGGAGGGTTGTATAATAACCTGCTTAAACACTCGATAAGTGCATGTTTGCTTTCGACTGTGATACACTAAGGCTAGGGCCCTCTATACACTTTTCCTGTTGATGACAGTTTAAAATTTCAGGGAAGTCATTTTAGTTTTGGATGAAACTGGTTCAAGTTCTTGTGTTTACTATCTCATCCATGTCGGACATTGAAACTGATAATAAACTCCTTGCTCAGACACAGATTAATGCTAAATGAGGCATTTTGAACACATTTTGCTATCACAAGTGAGCTTGTGGAGGATATAGGAAAATTTGTTTTTGTTCTTCTTTAATCTATTGTGAACCTACTAAGGTATTCATTAAGTGCCGAGCCATTAGGATCCCTGTATGATTCATTTTGTCATGAACTTTTTTTTGGTAAATAGTTTGTCATGAGCTTGAATAGTGTCATTTAGGTAAAATCAGATACACATAAAGAATGGTAGACTCGTTTTGTTTTTGCATTGAAATTGCAGATTTCTTGTCGTGTTCATTCAATAAACGAGGCCCCTTTGCAGGTTAAAGGCCAGTAAACACTCTGGGATTTCTAATGGATCTCTGGATGATGCTTTAGTTGTGTAAATTTTAATTTTAGATGTTGATGGTGTCATTGGAAGGGCTGTCAGTTATTTGAATATTTATTTGTATCTTGTTTGCATTTGATTCACTTAAAACATATGTGAATCGACGTGATTAAATATTTGACTTGTTTAGAAAATAATTTGATTATAAATGGACCGAATACAGTGATTTCTCACAATAAACAAAAGTGGGCATTCTTCGTTTGTTCATTTGTTTCATTCCAATCAAGGTTGTTATCGTTGCTCGCCATACATGGCTTGATACTCCAGCAGTGGAAAATCTTCACCTCTCTCTCTCTCTCTCTGCACTACTTTCTATCCTTAAGTAATTTCTTATCTTTTAATTAAATCAAAAAATACTTAATATATATATATATATATATATATATATATATATATATATATATATAAAAGTTCGGGTCTGGGGTGGGCAGAGGGAAGCCCAAGCCCCGCCCTAAACAAAAGTTTGGGCCTCGGGCTGGACCCGGGCTGTTGTCGGGCCTAGCTTGGTCTAGGCATTTTTCAGGTCAATTTTTGGGCTGGGCTCAGGCTGGCCCGGCCCATGCCCATCCCTAACCGCTGAGCACAAGCCGATCTTCAGTAAGCTCAGCTCGTTAAAAGCTTAGTTTGGTTTGATATATATATATATATATCCTGAAAACCCCTATTTCAACAAACCATAGCTTGGGTTAATGGACCATTAGGTTCATGAACTAGTTTAATTTAGAAGGGTTCTCTCCTAATGTTAATAATAATGTTATAGCGGCTATAACTATCTTTTGTTGATTTATTTAGAAATCTAGGAATGATGTGATTTTTGGTAATGATAATGTTTCTTTTGCTAAAATTATATTTGATTCTTGTATGTTGCTAGAGGAGCTGAATGATGTTTATGATGGTCTAGCGGTGGGGTGGAGAGTGACTGGTACTTCTTTTTGGTATCCCCCTCCTCATGGTGCAGTTAAAGTTAATTTTGATTGGTCATTCCTAAGTAATAATAGTATGGCAAGTGCTGGTGTAGTTATTCGTAGTGAGGATGACTCATTTTTGTTCACTATGGTAGAACTGGGTGTGATTAGGTCTGTAAAGTTTGCAAAATGTTGGGTAGCACGCATAAGCCTCTTAAAAGTGGTGAGGACATCAGATCTACTAGGAGGGGTACTTTTCAGACATATCAGCGAAGACAGAGGAGATCCAGGCCCTTGTTATGGTTTAGATAAGGGGCCCACATTTATTTAAGCAGTCTACATTGATTAGAGATTTATTTAGGTTTGGGGGATTTAATTTTATGTGTAGGGACTTGATTCATATTTAGTGATTAGTTCTTTAGTATGTTAGCACTTTTTTATGTCACATGTAAGGGGGGTTCTTTTACTGACTTGAGGGTAATTTAGAGAAGATTTATGTGTGTGGGGCTATTATGGTCCTAAGAATCTATTTATGTGTTTTCCTAGGTGTGGGGTCTATTTAAAAGATTCCCACATGCCTAAGCCTCTTAATGAAGAATAAAACTAGATTTTGTTTTTTTTTTTTTTTCTCTAGTACGATTAATACAGAGAATCTCTACTCTTAAAAAGGGTTTAGATCATTCACAAAGAACGGTGGTAGTAAAGGTCAGCCCCCTCCTTTTGGGTTAAAAGGATTCTATCTTTTATTTTCTAGTCTTTGTTTACATTAATTTTCAGTAGAATTCTAGAGATACCCTTTGCAAGAAACTTCATCACCAACTTGAAGATCTCAAGTTTTGAAATGAAACAATCATCAAGGTGGGTTCACAAGGTCTGGGTGACACCTACTTTGAAGCACTTGGAAGCATTTTTCAAAACTTGAAGAAATCCCCTAAAGAATCTCTAGGTAGGAGTGGCACATAAAAAATTGTAGGCAGAATTGGTTCTTCCATCACAACATTAATCTGGGGATTTGTTTGATTTTTTCCGTGGGTTATTGGCAACTACAACAAGAGGATTTAACAACATTTATTACAGGTAACATCATCTAAGTTTTAGCCTTGGTCTAATCCTCTTTTTGTCAGAGGAATTGATGGATTTGTTGTACACGAATGAGAGGTTTTGGGGGCTGATTTCTATGGCTCAAATTTTGACCAACAGCCTATATTTTCCCAAAGAAAATTCTCCATTGACAACTTCATTGAATAGTTTTATAGTTTCGTGGATTCCTACTCATTGATTTCTATACTTTAAATTGCATTATAATTTGTGTCTTCTACATGTTTGTCATGCAGCAGGAAAGGAATCACTTGCTGGATTTTTGAATTTTCAACCCTTAGTGTTCTTCCATCTTCTTGGAAAGACACTTTATTTCCCCTAACCTTCCTTGATTTACTTATATGACATGTCCCATGCTCTTCTACCATGATGCCCCATCTTGGAAACCCCATTAATCATATTTTGGGACTGTTATAAATTTCGGTCAGCTCTATATTATGATCGTTTCCTAATTCATGTTGGGAATTTAAGAATTCTTTAGGCTTTAATTTTGTTTTTTACTTTGAATTCTTGAATAATCAACATTATACACCTAATCCTAATTGAGAACCACTTAAACTTGCATGCTAAGGTGTTTATAAGAATCTAGTTGATGATGGTACATTACATATAATGATTCTTGTTTAATCTCATATTGCACACACTCACAAACCTACATGTATGTTGCATCAAAAAGCCCGTGTTCTTGGGCTAAAAGTAATAGTTTTGGAAGGTGCCTGTAAGAATGTAATTTCTTGTCTTTTGTGTAATAGCCTTTTATGACCTTTGGACGTCAAAGGTCTTGCTTCTAAATACATCCCAACAATTTCTCTTCACACCTTGTTTCTTCCTCCACCGCATTTTTTTCTTTACACCACCTCTCCTCCCTTTCTAAATATCTCTTTATTTTTTTTCCTTTCTCATTGCACCCCCTTTTATTCTCTCACTACACCCTTATTATCCTCTCACCCCCCCTCTCTCTCTCCCTACACTCCAACCGAACAAGAAGAAGTGGAATCCGTCAGTGGCGGTGACGAAATCTGGCGACAGCAATAGACCAGATCTAAACATAGAAAGGTAAGATCATTACAAAGAAAGGGCCAAAAGACGGGATGATGCAAAAAAAAAAAAAACCACATCTAGGTAAGTTTTGTAAAAATCTATGCAAAAATTCTTTTTTTTTCAATATTTAATGTTACAAAATCGCAATTATGCATATGTTTTCAAGTTTCTTTAAATTTTTCAAGGTTTTCAAGGTTTTTTTTTTTTTTTCATAATAGTTTGTTCGGAGGCCATTCTGGAAAAAAAAAAAAAAAAAAAAAAAAAAAAAGATCAAAAATTTGTCAGAGGCAAAAAATTAAATTTATCTTGTATGACAAATGTGGATGCAGGAACCTCTCGCACTAAACTGGCAACATTGGAGATGAGAAGCTACTGTGGTGGTCAAACATCAAAAACAGCTACTGAGGAGATTGTCCAGTATATGGAGGAGACTGTACCTAAGGTATTACATATACATTGGAAATTATTCATCTTTTTTTAATTAAGTTTATTAATCTTGTTTGTTTCTATTGTAGGAACACGCCGCATCAACCATGCCCAAAAATATAACGTATTGCACATGCACTAGATATAGCTCATTTTATTGTTACGAGGGGACGTTTAACCAACTATTTCACATATATTCAAGTATATCTGGATAAATATTGAATTCTTTATTCAATAATACGAGATATTGAATGCATTCTTCATGTGATATAAAAAGACATGACTGCTAACGAAGATCAACAATAAAATAAATAAATAAATAAATATAAAATTTGAATCACAAATTAAGAGAATAAAGAAAAGGGAGAGGGGAGAATAAAGAAGTGGACCACATAGCCCATCTGACACCTTACCCCGAGGCTTTCCTCAAGCTACGTCTCAAGGTTTGTGAAGATGTGTACCATATATGTTATGGAGAGTAGAAAAAAGCAATTGCAGAGGCATAAATGCAAAAGGCCAATGGGAATTGATGGAGACGACGAGGAATCGCTTTTCAGAGGCGACCAGTTAATGTTGTGCAGTTTAGCTGGAGTCTTGAGCATCGAGTTGGGTGAGTTAGTGCTGCGTGTATACTAAAGGAGGAGCACTTGCTGAGCAAAGCTGGCTGTGTACGTTCTCCAACACCCACCAGCTTTTCTTTGAATGGGAATCATACGTATCTTCTATTTAAGGTACCTGTCGTAGATATACGACAACTTCTCCATAATTACAGTACTAGAAATGCTAGGAATAAGAAGGTAAAAGGGTAAAAAGAGAAGGGAATCCAACTGTTTGAATTGAGAAGTCACATTCATGATCAGATTCATAAAATAAATATGATGGATATTCATTGTGTCATATCTGGTTGCCTTGAATTGAATAGAAAAGAAAAAGTACACAAGAAATGACTAATTTTTATCTTCTTCTTTTTTCCTCTAGTAGTTTGATTGTCATGAAAAAAGAAAAGAAAATTTTATATGTTACAATTTTCATGAGCAATGGAGAATTTTCAGGTAGTTGTGTGAAAATACTATGGAAGCAAACAAGAAATTTAAAATTGATGATTCTGGTTCTTCATAGCCAGATAACTTGAAAATGATTTTCTTAAGAACAATTTGCAAAGAATTGGAAGAAAAACAGCTTTTCATGGCAACCATAGAAAATTACCCTTCAGCAACCCTATCAATCCCTGTGAAAAAAGATTTCAATCCAATGGTTTTGGCCTAAAAAGGACATCCCCACTTTCCTCGTATAGATATCATCAATAGGCTGCATTACGGAATCCTTGAGCTTAAATTTCTTACATAAAAAGTGAACTATTCAATACAAATCCAATACAGGTTTCATCACTATTGAGAGCAATAAATGAAAACTTCACAATAAGTTCTTCAGGTACTGAAATCGGGCATTCATTTCAGGATTTAGAATTTGGGTTCATGGGTCATCATCAGTTGCTGATTTCGTGTAACAGATTCTAGTTGGCTATTTGGTACCTTAATTGCATTCATGAGCTCATGTTCATTGTATCCTGTATGTTCACGTACCTATCTTGAGCATCCACATGGCTTCCAACTATGCCATTTTCTGTCAGATGATCGGCAACGAATCATTATCAGAAAGGAGCATCTTGGACCTAGTTCGTGGAACTGTGAGATCCCATATGCCGAATAAGGATGGGATCTTGTACTTATATGTAAGCATGAACTTCACTTAATATGACTCATTTTAAAATAGGAGAGGGAGAGTATCCCATGTTGGGTTGAGAGAGCCAAAACAGCACAATATCATGTCAAATTAGGTTAGATTGTTACAATTGGTATCAAAACCAGATCCATTTTGTAGTGTGCACATGGGGAAGTGTAGCCCCTTAAGGAGAGTGGATTGTCAGATCTCACCACCTTGCCAGGATGGAATATTGTGCTTATATGTAAGAACGATCTTTACTTGATGTAACGTGTAATGCATTTTAAAATCAGAGAGGGAGAGTGGCGGGGTCATTAGATGACATGGTAGCATCTTTCTGGAATTAAAATCTTTCATTGTCCCAAAAGCCATGAGTAATTTATGCCTTAGCCTTTCATGGTTGACCCTCTAATATTCAATATTAACTTGGTTTCATAATGCATAACAAATACCATCTACTATTTGCAAATTAATAATTATTTTATATGTTCTCGGATGTACCTAACAGAAATTCTAGAAACTACTAAATATTCTAAGGCAGTGTTTGGTTGTCATCTTGATTAGTTAACTAAAATTAGAAATGAAGTAATCTTAGGTTTTTTTAAAAGAAATGACTTATGATTAATATTCTGGTTATGAATCCATTTTCGTTGGGGCTCATATGCAATTAGGTAC
>JAOXJP010000015.1:8355394-8369993 GCA_025762735.1 Platanus orientalis | reverse complement strand
CCCCCCCACCCCCCGGTTTTTTTTTAAATGTACTTGAGTTTGAGTATTTGCAACTCTACTTGGTCGATGATGTGTTTGGACTCTCCGCATTGTTACCATGCTTTAAGAAACTTGCAAAATGAATAATCATTTAAACTTGCCTCAAGAACCATAACAGTATCAGCATTCCGAGATACTATGCGTAAGGAGAATGATAGGTGAAGGTTCATTCATCTCTCTATGATTGATAAGAATGGGAAGGACTGATTTATGGTCGTCCCAGAGGGCTCAAACAGCTATGGATGGAGAAACATGGTAATGGCATTAAAGATGTTTTGCACTCTGGCTGGTAGTGGGACACCTGAGATAAGGTGTTGGGTGGGGCCTATCAGTGACAGACAGTCACCAGAGGCTATTGACAAAATGGTGGTGCCCTGTTGTCAAAACCAATGTTTTTTGGGGAGATCACTAGGTACGGATTGAATCGAGATATTAAGACTATTTATGAGGATTTGGGTGGCTTCTAGGAGAAATGGCAGAAGGCTGTTATTGTGACCAGATTGACGGGGAGCATTCAATGGGATGAGTGTGAATGCCTAATGGCTATGGAATGTTTTGGAAGCTTCATGGACAGAAGAGCTTGTAGGACATCCTGATTGCTGGTCCGCAGTTTATTTGGTCTAGTTTTCAGGCTCATTAGGCAAAAAGAAAATTAGATAGGTTCTTGATCTCTACTGATGGGGAAGACTTATACTCTCTGGTCACGGCTATGGTTCTTCTAAGGGCAGAGTCGGATCACAATCCTATCTTTCTTGGAGGTGGGGAACCTTTTTTGAGGCTGAAGCCCTTCCATTTTCAAGTTATGTGGCTAAAGCATCAAGTTTTTATGGAAACTATTAAAGGTTGGTAGGACTCTTGTATAGTTTATGGACCTACAGGGCCAGTTTTCAGATTGAAGCTCAAACATGTTCACGATCAACTCAGGGATTGGAATAAGGAAATCTTCAGTAGTGTTGAAGGGAGGAAGCAATAAGCTTTAGATGGCATTATGAAGTTGGATGAGAAGGAAGCTGATGAAGGTCCTTCGGATGAGGAGAGGATCCTTAGAATAGCTGCCAAAGATGAGTTTGCTCAGGCCATAGAAATGGAAGAGATCATATGAAGAAAAAAAAACATCGCAGGTGCAATGGCTAATGAAGGTGATTAAAACACCGCTTTTTTCACAAAATGGCTAGTTGCAGGAGAGGTGTTAACATGATACAGTGCCTTAAAGAAGGGAATGTCTATTTATCTAAGGAGCTGGGAATTCATGCAAAAATTGAGGACTTTTATATGCGTCTTTTCTCGGAGCCATGTTATAGAAGACCCACGATTGACAGGTTAATAATCCGCCATATTTCGGAAAACAATGCAGCTTACATTGAAAAACCTTTCACTGAGGAAGTGAAGTCAGCTGTTTGGGAGTTGGAAGGTGATAGGGCCCAAGGCCCGGACGGATTTCCTATTGCATTTTACAAGCATTGTTGGGAGGTGATCAAAGGAGACTTGATGCAAGTTTTTGATGATTTTTTTCATAAGGAGTTCTTGGATAAAGAGAGTAATGCGATTTATATTTCTATCATTCCGAAGAAGGAGGGAGCATCAGAAATGGAGGATTTTCGTCCGATAAGCCTTTTGGGCAATACTTACAAAATAATCTTAAAATGTCTTGGTTCCAAGCTTAAGATGATTCTTCCCTCAATAGTGTCTCAAGCTCAAGGAACTTTCTCGAAAGGTCATTATATTATGGATGGGGCTCTTTGTGCTAATGAATGTATTGATTCAAGGATTCACACTAGCATTCCGGGGGTTTTATGTAAGGTGGACATGAAAAAGCTTACGATCATGTTAGTTGGAGCTTCCTTATTAATGTGCTTCTAAGACACGGATTTGGGGTGAAATGGCGAAATTGGATTTATAAATGTATGAGTCTAGCAACCTTCTCTATTTTGATTAATGAGATTCCTTTTGGACGCTTTGGTTGCTCGCGGGGTTTAAGCCAAGGGGATCCATTATCCCCTCTCCTTTTTTTTTCTTTTGGTGGTTGAGGTGGGTATGCTAGAAGGATTTCAGATGGGGTCTAGCAATGTGGCAGTGTCACCTTCAGTTTGTGGATGATACGTTGATTTTGTGTGCTAATTCCCAAAGGCAAATCAGATATTTAAGGTGCTTTCTCAGGTGCTTTGAAGCCGTGATAGGGTTACATGTGAACTTTAGAAAAAGTGCCTTGATTATGGTTGGTGATATCCTAAACATTGAAATGTTTGATGCGGATTTGGGGTGTAGGGTGGGATTTCCTATTGCATTTTAAAAGCATTGATATGTTCAATGTGGATTGAAGTAGACTGTCATTTCATTGGTATTTGATGATAAAGCAGATTGTTACTCTGTATATTAAGTCTGAAGACTAATTGGGAAATTTGTTTACGAATGCTTTGGTTGGAAATCTTATGTAACAAGTTGGGCGTGATTGATATTTATGCTCCAGCTTGAGGGGGAGTGTTGAAACATTAGTATATGTACCATATGGGATACAATAAATGTACTCAAGGGTATTATTGTCAACCCTTCACGATTTATAATACAAATGAGGAGGGGTCATCATTAGGTTCTAACAAACCCTAATCTCTCCTACGATTGCCTCTTTTCTTCCCTTTCTTCTCTTCTTCTCTTCATCTTCTCTTCTTATTTCTTTGCTTCTACTTGTTATTTACCTATATTCTAACAAATACCTTGCCAATATTTTGGCCATAACTACCTCAAATCAAATTATATTTGCAAAAACCTGAGTTTGTTTGATGGTAACTGAGAAACCTTTCTATGACATTAAAATAAAACCAAACGGATAAGTTTTGAAAGACAAATAAATCCTAAGAAGAGTGAAGAAAATAGGACTTCAATTTTACTAAAAATCATTCCACTACAAGTAAAACTCCTATAAAAACTTAGAAACTAAATAAAATCAAAACAAAGAAAGTCTTTACTTCTTGAAAACTTAATAATCAAGAGTTCAAATTAAATAACTAATAAACTAATGGAACCATAGACTCATTTACCTTTATTGGCCTGCATGACTTGATTTGATGGGCTTGAAATTTAAATTTTTCAGGCCCACATGTTAGCCCTCAACAAATCAAAATGGGCTGATTTAGGCCCTCCATCAGCCAGTCTAGTGAAATTCAACCTCAACTACTTCAAGTCACTTCACCTCAGTCAGACATTCAGTAGTTCATTAAGACTTCCAAACTGGATCTAATGCACCTTTCAACCTTTTCACTGTACCATTTGTTACTTGTTCAACAAGATAAACAGATAATGGAAACTTCTCGAAAAGTACAAAGTTTCACCTATCCTTTCAAAATTCGGTCTTTGCTCTTTTATTTTCCCGCTAAGGATCCAAAAGAATATTGCCCTTTTCCATGTAAATAATTCTTTTGACAGATTTTTTTTTCACAATAATTTTGCACCAGTCATCATCAACATATCTTTTTAGAGAATAGTGTATGAAAAACAATCATATTAGGTCATCGTTGTATGCCTGAGGCACACCCTACTTCTGTTTATATATTTCCACAGTGATGGAGGATCCAAAGGAAAGGGGATTCCTACACTAATTAATTAAAGAATGAAGCCTAAAATTGAATCTTGAATTAATAAAGATTACTGAAATTTAAAATAAATAATTCAAGAAACTAATTCTTTCAAAGAAATTAGGCAATAATTAAAAGAACCAAGTCAAGAATGAGAGTATGCAAAGATAAACAAAAAATTAAATAAAACAAAAGAAAATTTAAGCAAAGAAAGAGGGAAATTGGAAGATTTCAATTTTGAAACCCTAAAAATATGGGGACAAGGTGGGACACCCAGCAGCCAACCCTAATTTATATGGGGGGGGTATTTTTATAAAATAAAATTCAAAGAAAAAGTGGTATTTGGTGGTACAGTTGAACAAGATGGATTTCTTGATTAGGGTTTTAAGAGAATTGGAGAAAACTTCAAGAAATGTGGAAATAGAGCTTAAATATTGGGGAAAAGTAAATAGATGCGTTTATAGGATTAGGAGGAATATAGCTGTGTAAGGAATTAAGGATTGAATGGTTATATTAAAAGTAATTTGAAAAGGTATGTTGCTGGAAATTTTCTTCAGCACAGAAAACTAAAGAAAAAGAAGAAAAGATCAAGAGTATATTAAAGATTAAGATGAGAATGTAAAGAGTAGATAGGTGAAAGAAACAAAGAGAAAAAAGATGAAAAATAATAAACAATGAATAATTTTCTACAGCAAAAAAAGAAAGAAGGAGAAAATGGGAGAGAGATGACATTAAGAGGAAAAGAGAGAAAAGAAGTGAGAAAAAGAAAGAGAAATAAGGAATAACTCACCTTACATGTGAGAGGTTTAGGAGATAGATACCAAGCTTCATGAGCACCCAAAAATAATTCTTCTTTATTCCAATAGCCAACTAATCATACAAGAGGCTTGAAAGCCTATTTATAATATTTTTTCTAAGTTAACCAAAATACCCCTCTATACGGACAGCCTAAAAAAACCCATAAAATCTGGAAAAAAAAACCCTTAAAACAGTCCTAAATCTCTCCTAATTTAATTATAACTACCTACCCTTGGCTTATAAGGCCTTTATTACATTAAAATCACTCATAAACCCCTCCCAAAACACAAAGAAAACAAGAAAAAAAAGATTAAAATTTGTGGACAGCATGTAGATCACTTGGTTTTTCTTTGAGAATATTGGTCTTGGCTTCCATAAGGGTTGATGCTTCTCTAACCACTGCATTGCCAACGCATCGCACAGCCTCCCTGAAATGTTCCTATTACCATCATCAACCACTTTTCTTGAAATTCCAACATCGACCAAAACTCAGTCAGGGTTATATCTATGTTAGCGTCATTTTAAAGGTTGGCTTCTAAGTTCTAAGTTCACTCTAAATAACACGGATAGGTCAGACAAATTCTTCAAGCATGAAGGATAAGTAGACAAAGAACTAAACTCAGGTGAAGATAATAAAGAAGAAGAATCAGAAATTCAAACAACTAATTATCCTTGAGGATAGCTAACTCAGTATACACTATTGGTCGTCATAAACCAAACAAATTACCCTATTAACTACTAACAAAAAGCCGGTTACATATGATATACTCAACTCTATTTTATAGGCTAATTAACTTAACTCTCTTTTATTTTTTTGGATAATTAGCAAATTAACTTAACTCTATTCTATAGGCTAATTAACTTAAATCTTGAGGTAACTCTAAATTTGGATATACTCTTCACCAAGCAAACTAGATCCTATTAAAATTCAGACTAATATGGAAACTTTTAAATCTAAGTAACTCCTAATCATAATAAGAAACCAAATATAGACCTTCCTAACCTAAATTTTTAAACTCTCCAAAAAAGGTTATGTATTATAGAAGGCCAAACAAATAATACAGCATGAGAAATGCTCGGAGCAAAAAGACAAACTAACCAACTGCTAGCATGAACGCAAAAAGACTAATATAAGAATAAGTCTCATTTGAAGATCCAAAGATTTGAATGGGGGGGCTTCCCTAGACTGAGCCAGGAAAAGCCACCCATAAATCTTCGCAAGGATACAATCTAGAATTTTGTGAGGCTCCCTAGCAGCATCATCGAAAGTTCTTTTATTACGCTCCTCCCAAATGGCCCCGCAAATCGTAGCAGACACCAATAGCCACATCTCTCTGCCCAACCTTCTCCCTGTGATGAGAGCTTGCTCCAGCCAGCAATAGAGTAACTCTTTAATCAAGCGCGGTTGAACCCAAGCAACCCCAAATTTGCCAATGAAATTAACCCAAAACAAAGTTTCCCATGAACAATGCAAAAAAATATGGCCGGTTGATTCCCCATCACCCTTACACAAGCAACACCAGTTGGGAAGAAACAAGTCTCTCCTACTTAAATTGTCTAATGTCGGGATCCTGTTCTACCACAATTCCCACAGCAGGAAAGAAGATTTAGATTGCACATGCGAATTCCAAACACACTCCCTCGGGAACAAGAACTGGCTAGAGGGACCTAGCGCCTCACACATCAACAGTGAAGCCCTTCTCTTCTTCCAAACACCACACCATATCATCCTACTGATCCACATCTCCAAGACAATACCGATCCAGCAGCTCCAATAAATGTCCCATCTCCTCTATCTCTCAGTCATTGAGGTTCATTGTAGGCTGAATATTCCAGAAATAGAATGCTAAAGATCTAATCATGTAATCTTTTACCATCCCCCATTTACATACTGTCATGCTGTAACAAGATGGAAAAAGACTAACCAACAAGTCCCTTTCGCATCAAGGGTCATGCCTGAATCAGACCCACTCCCCATTGTTGATTTTAAATCTGACAAAACGAAGAAAGTTGTCTTTCCCCTTGCAAATATTGGCCCAAACCCCACTACCTCTAGCCCCCTCCGAAATGCCACTAGCCCTCTCCACCACTTTGAAAGTGATAAAACATGAATTAGAATAATACGGTCAAATTTATTCTAAATGTTGAATCTAGGATATAGTTTACATAGTATATAAAAAAAGTATCTTATTATAAATAGTAAAGTGAATAATGATACAAATTTCTTTCAAACACACAAACATTTTTCTATGATAATAGAAGCCCTCTTGTTTACACTTGCCTACGCCCTCCTATCACGGAGCATTTGATATGATGTTTCTCAAGTACATGACAATATGGCACTCCATCCTGCAGTGGCCACATTGTAAGATAGCTTAAATAAAGTATTTTGTGGAAGAGAGATGCAACATGATTGAAGTTAACCACATCTCCTATAGAGTAGTTCATAAGAGAATAAAACAGAAAAAAGTTGCAACTGGGTTAGAAAAGGGTTAACCCAACGTATGAAGGACTCCATCTCTCAGAAGTAACATATTACCCAATTGATATTTCAGCTAAGGAGCTAGGAACAAACAAATTTCGTTATTAGAAGGCTAACAAAGGTAAAAGATGAGTGCCAAGAATTGTAAATGTTGCCATGTAATTATAAGTCTGGTATACTATTCTTCCAAAAAGAATAACTTCGTAATTCCCATATTCTTTCCAACTAGAAAATTTATCTTCCTCCTCCAAATCCAATTATTTCTAGAGCTTCAGACATTCCTTTCACATTTAAGACACGCAAACATCATCATCTTTTCTGTAGTATGATACACACCTAAAACCTTTTACAGCAAAAATGTGAAATTCCTAACATCAAAATAATATACACATATCTACATGTTTCAAAAAGGTCATACATGTCCATAACATCATATTTTTGAAGGTCAATATACAGTGCATCCTCAGAAAGAAACAGGAAGCTTCTTGTTCCAAAAATACTTCAACAGAACACTGGCAAGGTATGAGCTTACTCATGTAATTAACTAACAATCAATGTATAATAGGTTACCTGGAATCCTTTATACTTGATGAGCTCTTTTATTCTGTCAACAACAAACAATCGTCCTTCATCATCAAAATATCCAAGATCTCCTGTATGTAACCAACTTTGTTTGTCTAAAGTCAATTTGGTGGCCAGTGGATTGTTGAAATAACCTGAAGAAAATTTTAAACTTAGCAGTTAGCATTACTAAGTTCCATATAGTTGAAAATAAGACAATTATCTCAAGAATACTAGTAGTTATGACAAATGATGGGAAGCAAAAGAAAATAAAGTGAATTATTCTACATCAATACTAAGCTGAATGACATGATCCATTCTATAGCCTCGTCTAGAAAGATCAACATATTCAAATAACAGAGCAATATCCTGAATTAAGATTTATTTTCCTAGTATCTTTCCTGATACCTATACACATGCATTATGAACATGATTCTCTTCAACAGATATAATGACAAGGTATTTTTTTTTTAATATCATTTTGGCTGATAGAATGATATAGTAGCTACATAACTTTCTACCATGTATTATAATATGTAACAATAAATCTTAATTACTATATAAATTCACTACATCAACAAGTTCATCATAAGTAACTTTGCTCAAAGGCTCATGAACCACAATACAAAAATTCCCTAACAGGACAATGGTACCAGGCTCAACGATCATTATGACAATGATTACATACATAGGATGTACTGGATTCAGGTAAGCAAGGACCAATATGAATTTCTACAAAGTCATGAATCCCTAGAGTTTAGCTGAAGAGTGATATTACTTATGAAAGGCCCGGTTGGTGTTTTAATCTGTCTGACATAAGCAACACTTTGGTTGCTTAAGTTGAACACAGTTCAAATTTCAATCACCATCAGTTCCATCCATAGCATTGGAGTCTCCAAGACCACCTAGTTTGGTCACACAGGTGGTTAATGTGCTACCTTATGTTTCCTTATACATAAAAGAATAAAAGATAAAGCAGCTCATATAGAAATGTAATACAATTTGATAAACTGAAAACATACAATATCAGAAAACACATCAGAAGATCAACACAGAAACAATTAACCAAAATCTATACCTTGCATTATATTCTGTCCTCGAACCCATATTTCCCCCAACTGATTGGGAGGAAGAGGCTTCATTGTGTCTACACTAATTATTTGTGATTCAACTCCTGGAACAAGGGTTCCAGTTGATCCTGAATGGCAAGCTCCTTTTCTTGGATTCTCTATACTGACAATTCCACAAGATTCTGTCAAACCATAGCCCTGCCAAAAGAGTACAGATTTTGTATCAAAACAGGATGCAAAATTTTTACTCAAAGCTATTTTTCAGAAAACAGTGTGCTCTTTTTTTAGAGAGAGAGAGAGAGAGAGAGAAAGAATGCAATTTTATCAAGGCAAAAGTGACAAAACAAGGACAACAGGAGAATACAAAAGAATTCACTGGGCAGGTGAACCAAAGAAGGTAAAAACAGCAATAAACAGCATGCAAACCACAGTGTGTGCTTGCAATGTCTTTGTGGAAAGCATGGTTTAAAAAATGGGGATTGGTCTCTGAGTCAGCCAATCTTATGAGGAAAAGGGGCAAGGATCCATCAATTCCGATAAGATCATGGATTGGATTGGTCTCAGTCGATCCTGATCAGGATCAACAATCATTGAAACCATGGTGGAAAACCTCACAAAGACAACACAAGAGGGAAACAAAGACACCCTATCAAAAGCCAAAACGATTTCATAATCTCAAGCATACTGAAAATATTCCTGATGTAGAACTCTTTATGTATTGTACTAAATCTGAACTAAGTTAAAGGTTAATTGAAAAACTTATGAGATTTATAGTGTACTGGATTCAACAACATTTAAGGTTATAGAAAAATAAATTAGGGTTAGGATTTACTGGAAATTTGGACTGGAAGGTAAGTGATCGAAGTGATAAGGTAATATCAAATACAGAAAAAAAAGTGAAGAAATTAGGGCTGGTCGTTGTGTCAAAATAGTGGTAATGCTGTTAGTTATGCTAACACAGCAGGAAATCAACAAAATACAGAGCAAAGATCAAGGATTAGGGGGATATTAGGGTCTTGTAGAATTAATTTAAATGAACACTTAAGTAAGCAAACAGTACTAAGATGAAATAAGAGAAGAAAAAAAAAAAAAAAAAGATCAAGGGAGATGAAGAAGAGATTACCTAGGTCACTCGTAGGGTTTCACATGTTGGAAATCTGCTACACAATAATACTTCTTTTCTTCAATTCCAATATAATAAGAGTAACTCATTACAAGTCTTTATAATAACTCCTACTAAGACTCCTAATTAGAAACAAAGTGGAAGTTTAGAAAGTCAAACTTCACTTGCTTTCGAACATCCAAGAACTAAACATACTTAAACCTATTAGACTTAAATCCACCCAAACTATGACCCAAACACAAAATCAGGTTTTGAGCCCAGACCAAATCTGACCCAAATATAAAATTTTAAAATACCCTGTAATCAAATAAAATAAAAATCTACTCAAACCAATCCCGCTGTCCCACATAGTTTGAACTCTTCTTCAACATGGGTGGTTCCCAAAGATGGACCCATGTAGAGCCCACATCCAAGAAATCCCTTGGACCCCCTAATGGGTTGGGATTCAATAGAGGTTGATGCTTGTCAAACCATGCTGTGGCCGTTGCATCAATTCCTTCTCCCTTAGAAAAACTCAACCCCATTGAGTTAGGACATGGATTAAGAATTCCATTAGCTTCAGTGTGGGTCTTGGGATGATGTAAAACCCTCTGAGGATTGCACTAAATCTGAAGTTTAAGGTTAATTGAAACACTAGATGAGGTTAGCAGGTCATCAAGGTTTATGGGTTCTAGAAAGAGAAATTAAGTTTAGGGTTTGCTGGAAATTTGGACTAGAGTTAAGAAATTGAGGTGATATGGAATAGAAAAGGGAAGAAATTAAAGCTGGTCCATGGATTAAAATAGTTGTAATGTTACTGATTCTGTTACAAAAAAAAAAAAAAAACCAGGAATTCAACAAAACACAAATCAAGGGTTAAATATTAGAGGAAAATTATGATTTTTTGGGATTGATTTCATTAAATTTTAATTAAGATATATATCAGAAAAATTCTACAACAAATCGACTGATAAAAGCAGTTGAAATGGAAAATAGAAAATAAGAAAAAAGGAGTTGCTGTGAATAATAACACCTTAACATGTGGACAGTTTTACATCAACTCGTGATTAGTGAATCATGAACAGTACCATGCATCAATTCCATTACTCATCGAATGGATTATCTACATCTTTATATTCATGAAAAATAGCAAACCCTGTATATTTTATAATACATAGGAAAGAAAGCAAACATTTCTTATTAAGCTCCCATTTAAGGTGAAACTGTACCTCATCAGTCATAATAAGAGTTTAATGCTTCAGTCAACTTATCGATAGGTTAAATAGCAATAATCAACTAGACAGTATACAGAGTCTAAGAAATTGAAGATTACTGCACTTCCAACCAATGAAGGGCCATTGGGATAAATCTTTTATTCTTTATGACATCTTCCTGATTTACCTAACATTCAGATTGACTTGATCACAGTTATAGCATTATAGTATATTATGCATATATTGAAACTGACATTCTATTCTTTATGACATCTTGCTGACTTACCTCATATTCAGATTGACTGGATCATTTTTTTTTTTGGATAATTAGATTGACTAGATCATAGTTATATCATTATATTATATACATACCATTCATACCGACATTTTCTTCTCAGGTAATAATGATTACCAACATGTACGATAGTGTGTAATACAGTTTTAGTGAATACAATTTAAGCAAAGTTAAGCAACATGTCTGTCATAAGACAAGTGTCACTGGGCTGCAAGCCAGACACAATAGAGTCCCCCAGTGGATCTGCCCTGAAGTATGTTTTACAGTTTCAAACATCTTTCTGAGCTGCAACTCCTCTAACCCCAAAAGAGAACTCAAGAGGGTAATGGGAGGATTAAAAAAGATCCTTTTTTATAATAATCACTGGTAATATTCTGACGAGTATTTCAACTAACGATTATTAGACCTCCACAGTTGCTGGCTCAGGAAAAATGCATCAACCTTAGAACTATAATTTCAAGCTGAAGTACCTGAACGACCGCAGCCTGAGGTAAGTTCTTTGCACATTCCTCCATTACATCCTTCCCCAGAGGTGCCGCACCCGAACCAAGCTTCTTCAAAGACGACAAATCGTACTTCTTGACCACACTCTGCTTGGCAAGAGCAATCATGACTGGTGGCACAACAAATAAATCGGTCACCCTGTACTTCTCAACTGTTTTTAAAACCATCTCCAAATCGAATCTCCCCATCGTCACAACCATATTCCCCTTCTGCAACTGCGCAAATGTAATGACGGCAAGTCCGAATATATGAAACATAGGAAGGAAACAGAGAAAGATTTTGTGCATCTCGCCGTCGAATTCCTGGTCAGAAGTCACCATGAGCGCCGCACTAATGAAATTCCGGTGCGTCAGAATCACGCCTTTACTAGCCCCCGTTGTGCCAGAGGAGTACAAAAGCGCCGCAGTATCGTTCTGTTTAACCGAAGCCGCGGGAAAATCCGAAACCATTCCTTCCGCCATCTTAACCAGATCGGAGAAATACGTAACTCCAGCATCAGAGACTACCGGAGAAGAAGAGTTCGGAGACCCCAAAATCAAAGCCGGTAGACCGAAATCCTTCACCTTATCCCACAACGGAGGAACGGTAACCACGAGCCTTGGACCAGAGTCCTTCACCTGCTTCGAAAGCTCTGCGGTGGTGTAGAGAGGATTCGCAGTCGTAGCAATCGCTCCGAGAGCGATGACTCCGAAGAAACAGAGAGGGAACTGGATCGAATTTGGGGCGAAGATAAGAACAACATCGCCTTTCTTTATACCTAACTGAAGCAAACCATAGGCGACCTTAGTAACCGTGGATTTGAACTGACTGAAGGTCAGGGTTTCGCCGGAATCGGCATCGGCGAGGGCGAGCTTATCTGAATAAGAAGACGAGTTTCGGAAGAGAAAGGATACCAGAGAGAGGTTGGGGTCTCTGGGGAAGACGACCGGAGGTCGTAGAGATCTGTAAATTCCATCCCTTCCATAGCCAGATTTCTCCATGAATGTTGCAGAACAACTCGACCAGAGACTCTGTGAATTAAAATATCGGTTATTGGGCAGATCTTAATATAGAGATTTTGATTCGAATGGAGACAAAGATGACGATGAGGATGAGAACGAGAAACTGAGGGTGTGCAGCGCGCACGCAAATCGAAGATTCAGATTATCGAGGAGTTTATCGCGAGTGACGATTCAGATAAGGAGGATATTCTGACTTATAATGAAAGGAACGAAGATCACGTCATACTGTTGTGGAGTTGTGGATCATAAGAAGTCTCTCCACACTTCTCGCTAGCACCGTCGCCTCTGTATCATTTGCCATAGGAGAATGATCGTCTGTTTTGAGACAAACCTCTAAAGCAGTTGACACATAATATTTTTGAATTTAATGTCTTTTACAGACCACCTACTTTTTCAATCGAACACTTTTAGAAAATCCTTTTACCCCAAAAATAACACATGCTGTTTATAACTAGCAGTGAACACATGCGCATAATGTAATTAGATTTGTAATTCTTAAAAATTATTGAAGGCATGGGTACGAAAATAATAGTCAATATAGCAAAAATCAATAACAAAAATATATATATTAAAAAAAGTTAAATTGAAAGCATGTTGAAGTAATAATATTAATATTTTGAATTTTTTTAATAAAAATGATAATATAAAATAAATGTGCCATAGTTATTTTCTCAAATTCTAATTTGGGGGAGGTATGAAATATGAAATCTTCAACTTTAGCTCTTAATGAGCCCTCTCTTAAATTCTTTCTTCCTAATCTAACAAATTTCTATGAAGTTTTTATACCAAAACTTTTTACATTTTAAATACTAAATTTGTAATTTTTAAACGTAGGATAATGTCACCGACTTTTTTTTGTTTTTTTTACTCTACATTTTATTCTCTCCTAATTTTTTTTCTCACTATTTAAGTAATGATCTAATTTTCTCTAATACAAAAATTATCATTCTATTAATGGGTTTGGTTTATATTTTTAAAAAATATTACTTAACGTTCTAGAAAAAACATAATATTTTGAATTTTATAATAAAAATAATAATTTACAAAATAAGCTTGTTTTATATGAAAGCCATAGCTACTTCCCCGAATTCTAGTTTGAGATTAAATGGGTAAATTGTATGAAATACGAAATCCTTAACATAAGCTCTTTGTGGGCCCTCTCTTAAATTATGTTTTCCTAATTTAACAAATTCCCATAAAGCTCTCATACTAAAACCTCTTATATTTTAAAAACTAATTTTTAAGTTTCTACTTAATTTAATGACTTTGTTTATAGATGTGTGGTTGAAGTTTACTCAAAAGATCAATATCTAATTAAGTAAATAACAAAAACACATTAAACTAAGTGAAAACAATCTAAATTAAAAAGTACGGAGCAGAATGTTAGCAAAGTACTATAAAATGTAGGAGTAATTGTTGATAGAATTATATATTGTTGTTTCCAGTAACTCAAAATAAGCAAATAATGTTAGATGGGAGGTTGAAGAACCTGTATTTATTATTCTATTGCATATAAGTGGCTTTCTTGATGACATTCTTTGATCTATTTGTGTTTCAAATCGATTGTGCAGGATTAGTTAAAATAACCAATGATTTCTGTTCGTAACAATGCAAGGAAAAAAATGAGAAAAAATCATAAAAAATGTACATTTTAGGAATAATTATGCCAATTTTTTTTTTTTTTTGTTCAATTATAAAATTAAGCACCCAAAAATAAACAACAAATTGAAGAACACATAACATGTACGTTTATGATGTGTGTTGCACATTGAAGATTTGCTTACAAAGAATGGCACACGCATCCCTTTTAATAGAATTTTACATGTCGTCCTCCCCAGAAACTCCAACACATGCACCATCACACAAACCCAGATGACCATTCATTACTCCTTTTCGTTCCCCATGGCTAAAGGTCATCCACATCTCTGATGAGTCAAGACACAGAACCATCTCTCTCTCTCTCT
>JAOXJP010000015.1:8335358-8355294 GCA_025762735.1 Platanus orientalis | reverse complement strand
GAGCCTGAGCCTGGCCTTAATGTGATGAGCCCGAGCTGAGCTGGGCAAAGCTCGGCTCGTTGACACCCCTATTTACATCTATCCACAGCCATGTGATCTCCATTGGTTTAGGCTGACAGATTAAAATATTCAATCATGTGTCACATTGGTTGCGCAGCCGTGCATGTCTGACATTGCATTCTAAATAATTTCTGTCTACATGACTGTATGTAGATACCCATCCACAGAGATTTTGAATATTACCTTTATCTTATTATTATTTTTTCTAATATTTATAAATGTTAAGCACATGTCTGGCATACGTCCATCCGTACATTTAATTATTTACAGTTCTGATGAAACTAATAATATAATTTTCATTAAAAGTTACCTGATAACTTTTCTAGTGTGTCACTGTGTTGGTTTTTCATGGTTGCTCAAATACCTAAATGGGCATATGGGTATCAGAGACAGATATTAAACTAGTAGGTTACTGGGCTTATCTCTCTTTGGTTGTGTATGCGTTTATGTACTCAAGGATGCAAGTGAGTCTTAAGTGCTTATGCCTATAATCACATTGGTTAATTTGAAAGGAATATATTTCAAACTAACCCGTATCTTTTTGAAAATTGATTTATTGTCTATATGGATAGGGGAATTTAGAGTCTTGTGTACTCAGATGTGCATATTGGTGTAAAGTGAGTGTTGGGTTTTCAATTTTCATGGCTGCTTTAATACCAAGATGTGAATATGGGTTTAAGGTACATAAATATTCTAGGGCTGTCAATGAGCTGAGCTAGCTCGGCTTGGCTTGCATTGGAGCTGAGCTCAAGTTTCCAATTGAGCTCGTTTAGCTAAGTGAGCCTGAGTTGAGTTGCATGCTAAAAGCTCGGCTCGTTAAAGGTCTTGTATTTGTATATTATTTATAATGATATAGCATATATTTAAACAATATATATAGTATAGCTTGTTATAATATTTTGGCTGTTGGGCTTGTTTCAACCAGCTATATTTTTATCCTTTAGAAGCAGGTTAATATATTATTTATCTAAAGATTCCAAACATTAAATATATTAATACATAATACAAGGCACAATACTTATATATTTATTTAACTGTCATGTCATGTATTGTCTTCATATCGTTCATTTAAAAAAAAAAGAAAAAAAGATTGGACCTATAATAAATAACACAGATAAATTTGTATTTGTATAGGTGCTTTTGTTCAAGTGTTGATATGTGAAGGGCAATCTAGAGTCTTGACTCTTGAGTACCTAATTGTCATCAATCATATATATGTAATTATATGTGAATTAGTGATTGCTGCACGGAAAATCCAACCCATCATTATTGGATCACACCTGATATTTTCAGGGCCTAAATGTAATAGAATAGGTTGTTTTTTACTATTCATATGGATGGTGGAAAAAGTCTCATAGCCATTTGAGGAAAAAAGATATGCAGATCAGGTGGTCAAAAAGTCTGATCATACTGATTTTGGTCTTGTAGATCTCCCAAGTCCTAGGCAGGTCTCATTTATCAGTGGGCTTTGGTTGACTGAACATGTGCTGTGTCCAGTTTTGACCGTAGGGCGAGATCAATGCAACTTTCTGCAAGCAAGTAGATCATATCTTTCCTGTATTAAGAAAATTTCTTTATCTTTGATGTGATACAAAATAGTGCAGGGATTCATTATGTTTAACCATCTTGTTCTAGATGTAAATGTAATGTATTCATTTGTTAGTTGTTGACCAAGTTAATCTTGAACCGAGATCTGTTTATAAACCTCCTTACCCTACGTTCCCAGCTCATTTTTATATTTCATCGTCAGGTTGTGGCCGCAGAGAAGGCAAGCAAGGGAGGTTTGCAAGAAAAGCTAACCATGACAGTTGCGGTGCCACTTCTGTGGGGTGTCCCTCCTGCTTCTGAGACACTCCACCTTGCTGTCCGGAGCGGTGGGGGGATCGTCGAGAAGGTCTATTGGCAGTGGGACTTTTTGTCGCAGAATTCATAGCTGCTCCTTACACTACCTGTGCATTTTGTACATAATTTGTTGTAATTTCTGTACACAAACCCAGAAGTTGTATTTAGTTCTTGATTAAAGCACTGGGATAATTTAACCTGTGGTGTACTTGTTGATATTAATGTTTAAATACTCATTCATTATAGATTGTGTTGTCCAGCTACACATTTTATGAATATTTTCAGCTCGAGTACTCCTTTTTAGGAGGTATTTGGCTGCAGAGGTAACTCTGTGCCCAAACGGTTGGCATATTAATTTAGTCTTACCTCTCTAACTGGCGCATTAACCCTTCATGCGTTTTATCTCAGTTTTCAGGTGTTCTAAAGAATTACTATTTTATTTCAATAATTATATATTATTTTAATAAGTTTGAGCGAAATTTGATATTAATGAGGTTGATCCCAGGAAAATAAATATTAACAGTTTTATGTCAAAAATTATTATTATGCATATATTTTAAAATATTAATTTTCCTGGGACGTTATGAAAATATTTGAAGAATCATATTTTAGGGAAAGAACCAATGCTTCACTTTTGAAGGAATGGATCGGGGATGCCAGGGTATTTCAAGATTAAAAAAAACAATTATCTTATCTGAGAAGCTGAAATCTATAAGCTTACCATTCAAAATATAGTTTGAAATTTCTGTAAAAATATTGACGTTCTGTTGAAACATTTCAACTTGTTGGAGTTGTGAAGAAGTAAAGCAATGTAATTCATAATAAAATAGACACCCATTGTTGGAAATCTACTTTCCTATTTTTCTTTAAATTTTAATGTAAAGAAGTAGCCATGTTTCATCATATAATTACTTGAGCTATAATAACATGCATATGTTTGAACAATAATACTATAGCCTTGTATTCATGATAGGGATGAGCCTTGGAACTCTTTTTGGTATTGATATATGTTTTGATTTATCATGTTAAAGTGATTTTCTTATGTGTCTTACATGAAAGAAAGAGAAAAAAAAAAAGGCTTCTTGATTATAAATTATATCTGATTAGAAATGCTTATGGTTTTTTTTTTTTTCTTTCAAGAATACATATGATAGTCACTAATATTTTTTTATTAGTTACATAATGATGTTCTCTTATTTTTATATTTTAACGACAGATATGACCTTAAATAGAGCAGAATGACATAACAGGATTTGTATAACCGACTTAAATAGTTTTGGGATTAGATTGTTTGTTGTTATTGTGGTATGGATGTGTGATAATAATGCTTATTAACATTTATCCAAGCGTTATTGAAAATATATTTTTCTAATATTTATTATAATTTCCAACAAAGGTTTTACGAAACTTTCACAGTATTTATTGTATGGTTAATTTTTTTTTAATAGTTCACTTGGTCGAAATATCCCCTCAAAATTTTGAACATTAGTTCCGGTTTAACTAACCCTCAAATGACCGATATTTCATCACAGAAAGAAAGCATTATCCCCATTCATAAACGGTCCTTTCATCACTCCCCGTGTCCTAATCCGCATCCCCTCTAAGTTTCCTGCAGCGCTGAAGAACGCTTCAATGGCGGCAGCAGCAGCAGTAGCTGCTGCGTCCATGGCATTTTCTTCATTTCATTTATCTTCATCCGTCTTCATGAAACCCAGCCTCAGTTGCAGAAACCTCAGAACAACCATCCCTCTTATCAGGTGTTCAAGGTCGTCTCCCTCGACGGAGTTCAATATCTCCTTCGGCTCTGGTACTAAAGAAACCCTAAAGCCCCAATCAGCTTCTGAAGATTCTACCAAAAAACCAGACCGGAATCTCCAGCAACCTCCCTCCCTCCCGCTCTTCATTCCATGGATCGTTCGAGACGAGAACGGCAATATCACGCTCCAAACTACCCCTCCGGCTCGGTTTCTCCACGCCATGGCCAATGCGAAGACCACTTCCACGGCCACAAAGAAGAAGAAGCCTGCCAAAGCGGCTGCTTTGTCGCCAGAGCCCAAGCATTCAAAGGCTGCTCGGAGGTTTTACAATCAGAATTTTAGGGATCCGCCTCAGCGACTTAGTAAGGTTCTCGCTGCCGCTGGAGGTAAGACTTTTCTAGTGCCAATGCCCGTGTAATTTGCGCATTTAGACTACACATTCCGCAAACTTCATTTATTTTTTGGATTTGGAAATTCATAGTTTTTCATATAGTCCTTTATCTCATCAGGAGATACGTTGTTTATTGGACACATTGCCGAATTTTGTGGATGAATCGAATTTGGACGTCTACAATGTCTTAAAATTCTTCTACTCTGTAATGTATTTGTTGATTTAGTGATGGGGGAATTTTTATTAGTTCTGGATTTTGCGGTTTTTGTTTTCAGTGGCATCGAGACGGAGCAGCGAAGAGCTTATTTTTGAAGGCAAGGTGACTGTTAATGGTTCTGTATGCAATACTCCTCAGGTATACCAGTCTACTTTTGTCTCTCTTATGTTATGTTGTTGTCATAAAAAACTGTACTCCTGATAGGAAGAGATTTGTGGGCGCTGGACATTTTTCCTGTTTAGCAAACATGGCTAGAATTATTGCCCAGAAAGAAAATGGTGGTATATATAGATTAAAAAGGAATAATCTTTTGTTTTGGAATTGTAATATTGCTGGTGACGGTGTGTAGACTCGAGTTGACCCAGCAAGGGATGTAATCTATGTGAACGGGAACCGTCTTTCTAAGAAGCTGCCTCCGAAGGTGTATTTTGCCCTGAACAAGCCAAAAGGGTTGGTTGTATTTCTGTTCATCAGATGGTGGTTTCCATTTTTATACTTCTTTTGGTTCTACAAGTTTCTTAGGTTTGATCTTCACTTGTTTTGTGTAACTGGACCAGTTAATTCTTTTCAACTAATACAGGTACATATGCTCATGTGGGGAGGAGTCTAAATCTGTGATTTCCCTATTTGATGATTATATGAAGAGTTGGGTACGTGCAGATTACAACTTAAGCCTATTAACTATTTCTTCTTTGCAACAATTTCGTCACTTGCTTTCCCAGAAAAAAAATGTCATTTATAATTTGAGAGCAGTGAAGACACTATTATCTGCCTTTTATTTTCAGTACATTTATCTTTTTTAATATTTATTTATTTTTATTGTGCCTTCTAGAGTGTTAATTTAATATGTTGCATTTTTAGGATAAGAGAAATTCAGGATTACCAAAACCACGATTATTTACCGTTGGTCGTCTTGATGTTGCCACAACTGGGTTGATTATTGTCACCAATGATGGTATATACAACTACACTTAAAATCATGGATATCAACAATATGCTGAGTGCTGACTTGGTGTAATTAAATTATAAATTTGAACTCAGTTTATTTCTTTATGCTAATTTTAAAGTTCTATCTTACCAGGAGATTTTGCTCAAGAACTTTCACATCCATCTTCTAAGTTATCAAAGGAGTAAGGTTCCTTCTGACTGTCTTCTCAATTGCATTGAATCCTTTATTTTGAACAATCAGAATAGTGAATGTGGTCTTGGCTGCATTAATCTTTCCCTTTAACTTTGTAAGATCATAATTTGTACTAAGGTTTCTCTGAAAATGGTTCAGTTTTCGAATTACTATTTTCTTTGAGACATTGATGGCAGAGCATCCATCTATATGAAGCTATGTCTTTTTTTTTTTATCCCGAGGACTTGAACATTGTTTTGTATTGTAGATACATTGCAGCTATAGATGGAACAGTCCATAAGCGACACTTAATAACCATCAGTGAGGGCACTGTCATTGAAGGTATCCATTGCACCCCAGATTCTGTGGAGCTACTGCCACAACAGCCAGACATGTCAAGGCCTCGACTTCGCATTGTGGTACTTTACTGGATGTTAAAGAGTTCACCTCTAAGAATATCTACAAATTCGTTCTCTTTTGATTACTGGGTTCACATTTCTTATTTGAGTGCTTTCTGTTATAAATGAACTCAATTACTTATTGTTGAGTCTAGATTCTAACCCATATAGCATAATCGATAAAATGGTATATTTGGGGATGGTGAGTGGGCCAAATTAGCAGTAGACACAAATGCTTTGATTTCGAAGAATATGTTATAGGGAGTAAAGTTTGAAGGATGTTATTATTCAAATATGGAAAGGAACAAATTCACGTGCCAGTTAACTGCAAGGTTGATCACTTGGTGAAAGAATATTGAAACTGGATCACAACATCTTGATACATTTAAAACTTTGAACTGGGTGACTGCTTTGTGTTTTTTTTTTTCCTTTCGAAAATGAGTTATGTTATCGTAAATGTGCTTCCTTAGGAGCAACTCTTCCAATGCTGAACTTGTTTCCAGATAGTATTTTGTGGTGCAAGTATACTACTTGAAACTGAAAAATTCAGCAGAAATTTATGATTTAAAATATCATCATTGGTATGTATTGATGACCACAAACTAAGTTACTATTGATGTATCAAATTTGAATCATTAATTGGAATTTTAAGATCGGTTCCAATACACCTAGTAGATTAAATATATCTCTCTTTAATGTTTTTTATAAGGTAAAAGATCAGGGGAGAAGTTAAAATACTGCCATTACAATACATTAAACAGAACTTCCCTTTTTGCATAGGTCAGATAAAATTATAAAAGTAGTATTTTAGTAATACTACCATTACAACTATGTATCAAAAAACAAACAACATTTTTGGTGATGCTTAAATTAAGTGCTGGAGGATCCAATTGATCCATGCAAATAACAAATGGGCTAATTACAGAAACCCCTCCTGAACTGACAATATATGGTCTTCTCCTTTTTCTATCCATAGATCTTTCCAAATGGGTTATATCGTCCATTGATTTCTCATCACCAAGGACGAATTTGGTGTGGGGTAAGAACAATGGATAGAACTGACATATATTTTTCCATAATAGGGACCAATTGGCAGTGTTATGTGGAGCACAATCCCGCCCATTTGGGTGAAATCCATTCTTCTGTGAAATTGTAGAATGCTATAAAGTGTCTCTATACATGGAAAATCTCCAAAGCCATTTTCCCATTAATGCCATGTTTCTTTCTTTTATGTTTCCCATTCCCAAATCCCCTTTATTTTTCGGGAGACACACTTCTTTCCAATTAACCAGATGATCATTTTTCTCAGTATTCCCTTCTCACAAGAAATCACGTTGGAGCTTCTCCACTTGATTGATGACCTTCGAAGGCATCTTGAAAAAAGACAAGTAGTACACCGGTAAGATGGATAACACAACTTTGATTAAGGTTATCCTGCCCCCTAATGATATGTAGGATTTCTTTCAGTGAACCAGTCTGCATTAAATCCTTTCAAGAATCGGATCTCAAAAAGATAGTCCCTCCCAACGGTAGTCCCAAGTGCTTGAAAGACCATTCAATAGTCTTGCATCCCAAAATTTGATCATATCTATGCAGATCATCCCTCTCCACTTCAATTCCTACCATTGTAGTTTTTAACAAATTTATTTTAAGGCCGGATATTGTTTCAAAGATTTGCAGAATATCCTTCAGTTGCTTTACTTGAGTTTCTTCGACTTTCAAAAACACTTTGTGTCATCAGCATATTGGAGATGATTTGTAGAAAATCCATTATTTCCAATATGGAAACCCTCTATGATCCCCCTAGATTTGGTGCAAAGGCATCTTTGGATATCACATGGCCTAGAAACATATCTTGATCCAACCAAAACTAACACTTGTTGAACTTTGCATACAACTTTTCCCTAAAAGTCTATAGTGTGATCCTTAGATGTTTCTCATGTTTTTCTGAACTCTTGGAATAAACAAGAATGACATCAATGAACACAATCATGAATCTGTCCAAGTGAAGTATGAACACTCGGTTCATCAAGTCCATGAAGCCAACAGGGGCGTTTGTCAAACTGAACATCACCAAAAACTAGTAGTGTTCGTAATAGGTGCGGAATGACGTTTTGTGTATATCTTCCTTTCTAATCTTGAGTTGATGGTAGCCTAATCTTAGGTCAATCTTTGAAAAGACCTTTTCCCCTTGCAATTAATCAAATAAATCATGAATTCTTGGCAACGGATACTTGTTCTTCACAGTCACCTTGTTCGACTGCCTATAGTCTATTGAAGTATATTAATTTATGAATCTCCTAACACCTTAAGGTTTTGGGAGAGTTGGTTAATTTATTGTCAATATGGTATTAGAGTAGATTTGGTCATGAGTTCGAATCCCGATGGAAGTATTTCCCGGATGTAGTGTTGTATGCGTGTATGTGCGTTGTGTGGACTCGTGCCTAGTTCCCTAAGTGTGTTCTCAGGAGAAAACAGTGTTCCTCCTGAGGGGGGTGTTGAAGTATATTAATTTTTGTATCTCCTAATACCTTAAGGTTTTGGGAGAGTTGGCTAATTTACTATCAACAAGCTTCCCACCTTGTACCAAGCTTCCCTGCAACTAGAGTTCAATATAACCACTTTAGGATATTTGTCTCAAGGTTTTGCCACGGATGCGAATGAATTTAGTCATATGAGCTAACTGCTATTATATTCAAAAGGTGTTCCCACACCATTCACCATTTAAACCCTTGTGGTTTTGCCATAGTTGCAAGGAAGCTTGACCCAGGGTACGAAGCTCGTTTGGGAAGCCAATTTGATTTGGCTTGCCTAGGAAACAATTTTAGGAAGCGCGAGGAAGCAATTGGGGAAGCGATAAAAGCAACTGGGAAGCTGTTCTTACTTCTTCATCGTCTTCTTTTTTCTTTTTCTTTTTCTTTCTTTCTTTCTTTTCTTTTCTTTTTTTTAATGCAAAACTTATGCTATTAGCATTGAATAAAATAATTTTCTATGGGTTTAGCAATGATTTTGTTAAAAAAAAAAAGATTTAATATTGATTTTATTCCGTTTCAATAAAAAAAAAATTCAAATATGATGTTTTTCTACAAGCTCTTCTAGCATTCAAACATCAACAAGTGTTTCATGTTTGGAGAATAAGACCCACAACTGATTGGATGATGACATCAACAATGTATTTACTTTCTATTAGTAATCATTTATTGTAGTTGTGCTTATTGGTTGTAGATTAATTACTTTTACTTCTTGTTAGTATCACCTGTTAGACTATTATTTTCATTTCATTTTCTAGTCATTTCATGATACTTCTCTAATGGTTTTGAAGTTGCTCCCAAATTGCCCTTGCTTTCCAATCCCTTCCCCTATTGCTTCCTATTTGTTCTTCAGCTGCTTCTTGATCATTTCTCGCTTCCCATGGATTTATCAAGCCTTGCTTCCTGCTTCTCATGTTTGCTTCTTAATCTGGTAACTATGGGTTTTGCATGGATATCCATGAAATTATTTATTTGTACTAATTTCTCGTAAAGTCAAAAGGCATGCCATATCATTGCTACAAGTTGTTTTATCTCATTTTTCTCAATTTTGTGAGAGATTTCTAATTGTATATGTAGTGGGTCTAAGAAAACTTGAAAGCAATGGGTATCGTGGCATCAGTTAGTACAGGAGCCATGTATTATGATTCTGACTTGTTCATTCTGATGTATTAAATTAATTATAGTGGTTAAGTTTGGAATTTAACTAGAGGGTGTGGTAATTCGTTTTTATTTATTAATGGATCATCCAAGTGAACAGATTATGAGTCATTGTGTTAGATATGAGTGAGGGGACCTTGGACTGAAATTAGGTAAGTATGCCATCCTTTGTGTTTAAGTTATTTGCAAATCCAAATCTTAGATCCTTCGGTGGTTGTGGTATCTACTTGCCTGTTTAAAATTTGCTATTTTGCAAAGAGTCTTCGTGAACTAGTTAGGGAAGTTTATTGTAAAACTTCTACCATAACAGTACTGGATAATGTGATGAACTAATTGTCTTCATCGTCATCTTTTTCTTCTTCTGATTGGAGGGATTCTTTTCTACATTTTCAGTTCCAGAAATTGAGCAAGGACTCTCTGATGCTTCACATTCAAAAGTAACAGTCAGCTTCACTCCTCACCTTATGCCAATGGTAAAACTTCTACTCGAATCTGTAAAGTACTTGAGTCTTTAATTGTTTGTTCATTCTCTTAAAATAAAACAACTTGAAACGCTTTTGCCTCTGGATAGAGCCGTGGAATGCAATCAACCATTTATGTTGAAATGGTTCCAGGAGTGTCAATTGATGATCTGTACCAACAATTGAGGATCTCCTATGAGGTATATCTTCCCAATTATTACTTTATGTTACTAATTGTCACTGGGGGAATTTTATTACTAAACATTTAAAAGGGACAATTCTGAATACATGTGTCATGATGAGTGGACAGGAAGAAGCTATCCTCTACCTCTGTGTATATATAAGACTCATGCAATGGTGTTAGAACCCACCCTCATCATCTGGACGATTTCTAGTCCCAAAATTTAGTTTGCTACCTTAAGCATCTGCTTCACATGCTTTTCCTGGACATGCCACCATCATTTTGACATGCCAAAACAATGCAATAGGTTGGATAGCATCACAACATCTTTCTGAGAAGTCCCCAAGTAGCACCCTGCTTTAGTGATAGTTGACCCACTACAAGTGTGCTGCTCATGTCAGATGTGTGCGCACATATAGGGAAATGGACCTGTTAGTCTCAAGTATTCCTCTTTTCCACAATGCTTTCACTGACATGCTTTCTTGTTCAAGAAGAGTAACAGTAAACAAATTCATCGTCTCTGAGTTAATCCAAGTGAGTCTTGATTATGTTTTAACGAGTCACATAGGACAGTTAAAATGTAGCTCTCATATTTCTCTCTTGGGGCTTAAATTACTCATGTTCTTGTTGAGGATCCTGAAACTTCTGTGCCTTGTAATCTTTCTGGGTCCCTCCATAGCTGGGTTTCCAAATTATGCTTATCCATTCTAGTTTGGCTCGAATCCACTTGTTTGCTCCGCTTATTGTTGTATATGCATTTGCCTCTGTTTCAGGATGAAGAATTTGTTGTTTTGTTGGAGAAAGGAGCCGTTCCTCACACTCGAAATGTTCGAGGATCCAACTACTGCTTCATGAATGTCTTTCCAGATCGAATTTCTGGAAGAGCAATAATAATATCTGTTGTATGTTGTATCCCTCCATAGTTCTGTTCAAATTTCTAGTACTGGTAACACGGATATCCTATCCTGTCATTTTGGTGTTGAACTCAGATCCAATAACATGGCTGCAGATTGATAATCTAGTGAAGGGAGCTTCTGGTCAAGCTCTACAGAACCTTAATGTGATGATGGGACTTCCAGAGAATACTGGACTCCTGTACCAGCCTCTGTTTCCTTAGCATGTTCTTTGCTTCTGTTCTTTAGGTGGGTAAGCATGAGGTAGTTTTAACCATATTAAGTAATGTTTGAAATCTTATAATCTAATCATTGCTTAGTATGTATAGGGACAGAAAAAGTTTCTCTTGTATACTGTGATGTACATGGTATTAAGTAATGTTTGAAATCTTATAAGCAGCATAAATAGAACAAAGCAGGGCGTACATTTGACGGTGTTATCAAATAGGAATTTTCCTGCAACAAAAAAATGACCTGATCATTAGATGTTTGCGAACATCCATTAATCTATTGCTTCATTTGATGGTCAGACAAACAATAATGGTCAATAATCTGAAAAATTTCTAATCAGTGTACTATGATCAACTGTTAGGATTGAAGATTTCCTCGGTTTAGATACTGGGCCCAACTTGCTGTGTCATTTATAAATCCAATATGTTGATGGGTGATTATTCTACTGGATGTTGCAGGTACATAAAATGTCAGAATCCGATCTCAGAAGCTCTGGAAATGTGTTGCTGCTTGGAAGGACAACTTTGCCAGGATCTTCTCTTTACAATAATATACGAACATTGCTTATTACTATGTATGCGTGCAGCCGAGCTGTAGGTGGGCTGATCAAGGAATAACACTAGTCTGGGTGAATAAGATGTGTTGATGAGGCCTGAGAAATGCCTTAGTTTGTCATATTTATTTGTTTTGATAATTCCATTGTCTTTTTTTTTTTTTGGGTAGACCCATGGGCCTGCTGACTGCTGTACCAACCCGCAACATGGCGGGAGTGGTAGCATCAACGCACAACTCCAGACAAGTGCTGCTGATTGGGTTGAAACCCGAGACCTCTTCGCCAGAGGCAGTTGTGTGGTAACCACCAGGATGCTGGGGCATTGGCAATCCTATTGTCTGTTGACATATATAGGTTTCAAAGTCATTTACCCCAAAATACCTCATACCATAAGGAATTTTGTTCTCTAGAAGTAGATCAAAATCGAATTTGTTAATGAAATCACATATACTGAACCTAGTCTGATGGCTCTAATGAGTATCCTTAGTGTCTACTTGGATGTTAGGAGCATGTAGTTTGTGTGAATTTTGGAGGCATGTGTCGCGAACCATGAGGTTTTACTGTTTAATTGGTATTGTGAGATCGATGCATGTATGTTTGATGCCTAACAGGACTTGCCATTTCTGGACAGGTCTCATTCTTTATTATCGTATCTCAGCGTTAAATGTTTGTCGAAAGCAATATTCTTACTGGTATGCATGATGGAAAGCACAATTCCAACAGTTAAGCCTGCCAATGACTTCCGAGATATAAATGACCGAACATGGTGGAAACACCTTTTAGTTATGCAATAAAATTCAACTCAATAATATCCCTACAAGGAAAAAAAATTGGTTAATGTTATTACGTATCTACCACTTAAAAGTAAATAAATAAAATTTTCATTATAAATATTAACCTATCAGATGTGTGACCACTTTGTAGCTATTATCAACTATCAAGGGAATCCCAAACTCAAAGTTGATCTATTGAACTTACCAAAGCATCCCACTTGAAATGAGTTTCATATTTGTGTTTCACATGCTGGTAATTTCCTTTAAATAATAAAGCAATGACTTGATGAAAAACTCTCATCACACTTTTTTTTTTTTTTTTTTTAAATGTCAAATAAAGAATTTGATTCTTGTCATTGAAGCATGTAATTGCCTATGCTTCAGAATGAATGCAACAAAGTTTTTGTAAATGTACAAATATGTTGAGCATAACTTTAAATGTGTAATGTGGGGTGTTATCTCCCACTTTTTTTTTTTTTAATTTGTGGATGATTGTTACATGTTCTAAAAAACCTCAGTAAATCACATTAGCTGTATCTAACGAACAATAACATCTCAAAATTTCATAAATATAATATCTAACATGCTTAAGATTAAACAACGAGAATTATATCCAAATGTAAGGAGATTCTATAAAAAGGTATATGTCGGAAAATAGGTAATGGGAAAAAGAATCGGGTTTGGAAGATCCTTAGGTTCCAATTCTCCCCTCTCAAACTCGATCGTCTCCCCAACTTTGAAAGTTTAAAGGTCAAAGATATTATTGACTCCGTTAATGGATAATGGGATCTATCCCTATCCTTCTTTTTTTTTTTAATCCCAAGTTGAAATTATGGAAATAAAGAAAACACGTCTTTATTCATCTCTAATCCAAGAAAACCTAATCTGGCCAACATATATAAAACGTCTTTCAGTCGAAACAACCTACCATTTGCAGGTCTCAATTCCCAAACAGCCTCCAAATACTAGTATTTAATAAGACAAATTATGGAGTCTCCCAATCCCTCAAAAAATCAGACACTTTTTTATGACGAATCTATAAGAATCTTTATGTAAAAGCATATGATTGATCCCAATTGCTCTTTATGTAAAAGCTCAAATGAATCCATTCTCCACATCTTTACTAGTGTCTTCAAATCAAGATAATTTGGTCTACCTCCCTTGCAAATGATCTAATATTTCAAAATAGGAATAAAAATGTGTCTGTAGTGTGTATGGTGAATGATAAGCTGACATGTGTTGTGTTTGGGGTTAAAAACATCCCAAAAAGTGTTCAGATGAAAACTTGGGTGTTCAAAAAGAGACCAAATTAAAAAACCCATCATGTGTCAATCAATGACACACTTATAGAGGTCTGTGTCAACACAGACAATCATTCTCCTTGCAAATATTTTGTGTTTCACATATGATTAAATACTTGGCTTACTTAACATAGGATCCAAAAAGGAAAATGAGTTTATTGAATCATATTGATGTGTTGTTATGGATGATATAAAAACATCACAACTAACTTATTGTCGAAAACGTTTTTGAATCCTTCTAAGCTCTTTGTGAATGTTGATAGGCTATACAAATGATAGAAGTTTCTCCTCGACACCTTTTTGGTCTCCCTCAAGCCTTGAATGTTTCAAGTTTAATTTCGATGGAGTGTAATGCACAAACTGTGGTGTTATAGGAGCTATCATAAAGAATTGGAAAGGGAACTTATTTTTGCAAAAAGGAAGAAGGCAGCTGGATGATCTCGTAATAATTGAAGGCAAAACTCTCCTTTTTGGTCTCCATATTACTAAGAAGCTTAATCTAACAAAAAAACTTATTGTTGAGGACGACTCTCTAGAAGTTATCAAAGTTCAGGCTTGTAGGATTGAAGTTACCCCAAAGAAAAAAAGGCTTGTAGGATTAATTGGCCTTGGCACCTAGAGCAAACCAATTAAGACTGTAGTTTGATGTCTATTTTATTATTATTTTTTTGTAACATTCACTATTCTAATAACCGCAGGTCTGCAAACCATGCAACTCACTGCATAGCCAAGGAAGGGATTAAAGCCCCCTTCACTGAGACTCATCCCCCCTGTTAGCAAATTTTTTGTGACCAAAATTGGCGTGACAACTATGTGATCTCAACTCAAGCTGACATGTGGGTGTATAGGATTAAAAGCATCAAAAAGGTATTCAATTCAAAAGATAGGTGCCTAAAACGAGGCACCAAATCAAAAAAACAAAAAAAACAAAAAAACAAAAAAACAAAAAAATCTGTGGTGCGCACCACACAATGGTCACATCAATTTTGGTAACATAACATTTGTATTCCCCTCCCCATGGCTAAGGCTGTCAATTGGGGCTGGGCTAGAACTTCGTTCAGCTCAAATAATGGGCGTGCTAGACCAGTTGAAGTTTGAGATAGGTTGAGTTTAGGCCCAAAATTTATGCCCCTAGTGATATTCATATCATGCTCACTCACAAATGGTTTTAGCTCAGAGTGACCTGAAGTGTATTTAATGGGCCCAAATTAGGTTAAACAGACACTATCTTAATCCACAGTTATAGAACTAAAAAACATATCATCAAAACCCGAAGTAGTATGTGAGCTGTAAATTTTGGGCTAGGCCAAACTCAGCTCGAAGCTCAACCCAATGTAACTCATGGACTGTTAAATTTAGGTTAGCCCAAACTTTACCAAAGACCATTTGTTTAAATTATGTTGAATTCAGTTTGGCGGTTTTCCTTGGTTGGGTTGTCCAAGTGGGACAGGCCTGTTCGACTGGTCTGTTCAAGCATGGGTTGTTTTGCTCAGCAATAGCAGTCTAAACATGTAAAAAAAAAAAAAAAAAAAAAAAAAAATTCTTTGCCTTCGTGCTGCAGCTGAATGAGTCTCCACCGCAATCGACATCGGAAAGAGATGGGTGGGGTTTAAGAGAAAGGAAGAAGATGGGTATTTTAGGTAAGAAAAGAGATTGGGGAAATGGTATAAAAGGAAATATCAAACAAATTTTTTTAAAAGTGAGGTGGGTTAAGAAATTTGTGTGAGGTAAATAGAAACTCCCTTAATAAATGAGTTGGGTTCAAGTTGAGTCATATAATTGTACACCTTGGACATGACATGAAGTTGACTGACTTGCCCTGCCCTACCATAGACACATTTTCATCACAGATAAAATAAAATAAAGCTTCCTCGTAAAAGTAAAAAATAAAAATCAGGTAAATAAAAGTTTTTCGATGATAGATTGTAGGAGTAAAAAAAGAGAAAAATCTATACTTTCTTATTAAAGAAAAGAAAAATGGCATTGGGAGTAAAAATGAAATTACAAAATTGATATCCAATAAAATTACAAAATGTGACTGACAATTTAGGAAAGGGAAATCGAGTACTGCTCATGAGTAGTAGATTTCCCGTTTCCTTTAATAAGTGACGAAATGCAGGACAAATGGTACTTATTCATTTTATATTTACCATTATGCCCTCATTTTATTCATATGTATTGGCCTAAACACCCTTTGTCAAGCCACATGCCATGCACTGATCGGTATGACCTAAACACCCTTTGCCAGGCCACATGCCATGCACTGATTAGTAATGGTGTGATATCTGACCATTGAGCGGAGATGATGCAAAATCATCCTCCCTATACAACGTGTTGAATGTTTAATGACAAACTTTATTTATTATAACATTTTCTTTCTTTGTACCCTATTGTGTCAGAGATGGATATTAAATAAGGAACATTAAAGCAAAAACAATTGGACGGAGGGAAAGTGTATAGAAAGAGGAAAACCAATGTAACGTACAGATAAAAAAAAAAAAAGGTCTTCTTCAATGCATTCAACACCTGACATGACAAAGGAGTAAAGAAGAAAAAAATCAACAACATTAATGCAAAGTAAAGTAAAATCATGTCACTTTAGACAGATGAGAATGAGAATTTATCACCCAATAAACTTAGAACACATGGTAAGAGAAGGAGAAACTACTGTACACGAACAGTGGGAACTACTGTTCATCAACAGTAGATTTCCTATTTCCTTTGGCTGTGTCAGTACGTCTGAATTTGGGCCAAATTTGGTAGAATCTGGATGAAGATTTCATTGATTAGACCAATTCCACACATTTGATTGGCCGGATTAAAAAACTATCTATTTATGTGCAAATCCAATGAAATCCATCTCTTTGTATTTTTTTGATTTCTTTTTCCATTTCAGAAGTTAAGATTTGTAACCAAATCTGATGGAAACTCCTCCTTACGTTGACCGTTGATCTCATGTGGATTTCAAAAAAAAGTTTTTTTATTTTTTGACAATCAAATACCAAATAGGATTATTGTATTACATTTAATTCCTTTTCTAATCCATTCAAATCTGGATATCCAGACAGAGCCTGAACCTTAATATATTAATATAGATTTCAGATTAGGTTGACCTTAACCCGGTCCATCCTGACTCGATTGACAGTCCTTCCTATGCGGTCCCAAAATTTGGAAATAAACTTGTACTTCGTTTGGTTAAATTTAGAACTGATTTTTGACTTAAAAGAAATAGGTTTCTTAATTGTATTTATAGGATTTGGTTCATCAAAATTCCTGCAATGGCTAAACAGTTCAACTTATTTATAAGTTGCTGGATCCCAACTTAAAAATAAGTTGATTTCTTGGGTTGGGATTAGGTACGGAAATTTGCTTTTCCTGATGTATTAGGATGACATAATGGGGCTGAGTATCAGTAACTAAAAGTGACTTTCATTTTTTGGGAAGTGTTTATCATTTTTCAGCACTGATGCGTCTACCCCCTAATGCCATCCTAATACATCAGGAAAAGCAGATTTCCGGATATAATCTTTTCCGCTCTCTCACGGGTGTTAGAAATCATTAGTTGTAAATACTTTAATGCCCTAATGGGGTTCAAGTGAGCAGAGGTTGTTCCAGTATAAGAACCGTCAGATTAGAATCTTTTGTCTCCGAGGTTGTTCCAGTATAAGAACCGTCAGATTAGAATCTTTTGTCTCCGACAAAAGATTCTAATCTAGCGGTTGAACCCGAGGAGAGAGAAGAGTCGTATCAATCATTACATGAAAACGCCGGGAATATTTTATTATAGTTACCGGATCATATTCCTTCAAAATCGGTGACGTGCCTGGGGGAACACATCTTCCTCCTTAAAAATACTCTTCGCCCCAAATTTAGATACTTCAATCCGATCGGATTCTGTCATTTTTGTTGATCGCCGGCTCTGAAAAAAAATACTCCAGACCAGCTGCTGCTCTGCTTCCTGAACCAGAAACAGTGAGCTATCTTTCTTTTCTAATAATTCAAATGCTTCTGATATTCTAGGGTTTCTCTCACTCTTTTTTTTTTTTGTGTGAATTCGTACTCAAAATTTTCTTTTTATAGTATGGATCTTGTATGTTATTCAACAGAATTTGCTTTCACAAGTTTAGTTGGCGCACGATATCATGAACTGCGAGGTTTGCCAGTTGAAGGAACTGGTGAGGCTCTGATATTTGATATTTTTAGTTAAATAGTTGCAGCTATGTTGTTTTCAACAGTTTTTTTGGTTCATTATTAAGAATTCCCACCTACTTGAAAGAGAAAATCCTTTGTTAGGGAAGAAAATGCCAGTATGCTAATTTGGTCAGTCTGCGAGGGTTTGTAACATAGACTCGAGTTCGAAACCGTGTCCCCTGCTGACAATTAACTGTTAAAAGCGTTCCAATTCCTCAATTTCAGTCACAGAACCATATAGATGACAAGCAAGTTAAGTCTTTAAAAAATGATGACATTGCTGGCTGATCATGTATTATGTGATTGCAGGATGTGCAGCACTTCGAGATACGGGAAGTACTGCGCTGTAAGATACCTTAGTACTTCTTTTTCATTTATGCAGTACTATGTTGAGTTTGATCAATGAAACAATGAATATTAGGCTTGAGACAATGTGGGCTAGTGTGTGTCCTTTTGATGTGCTTGTTAAGTGATTGAGACTGGGATTTCTGTGCTGAACTTACTTTGGTTTTTGTTTTTCTTTTGCCCCTTTTCTTGTTCTTTTATGCTTAGCATTAGGTAGTAGTGTCCTGCAAATTATCTTCTGTTTGCATGTTGATGAGCATTCTATTATTACTGTCCCTCTGCTTTCATAGTAAATTTTATACGTGACAGAATTTGAAGCAGGAGTATGCCCGTTAGCGTAATTACTTAATTATTTTTTATGGCTCTATCTCCCAAATAAAAGGCTCCTTTGCCCTCCTCATTTTTTTTTGAGGGGGGCGGGGGGTTATATATTTTACTCTGATCTGGTTGAATAGTCATCTGTTATTCGAGTAGGTTATTAATTATAAACCCTCTTGAATGTTGAAGTGAAACTTTTTATCCTTTTCAGCTTGGATCCTGCATCCTGCTTGTGACCTTTACCTACGCATTGTACTATTATTATTTTTATCATGATTCCTATTTTGTCTGAAAAATTCTGTGGTTTGTTTTCTGTCCTCTAAATAGAGATCTATATCACTTGTGTCAAAATAGCATGGTCAAACTTTGTTATTAGCTATCAATTTATTGGCGATGCCAAGAATATAGATTTTAATAACTCAAAAAAAGGTGCCTGGAAGGTTTGATAATCAATTTCTAACAGGTTCAAGTTCTAGTTACTTTTGTGTAACTATCTGATGCATGACGATCTCAAGAGATTTTAAACCTTGCAGTTTTTTTTTAATAGTACAATGATAAAGCAAACTCCATTCAATTCTGTTTTTCTTACACCTCTCCATCTCCATATTTATAGACTATTCAAACTCCTAATTAAAGCTGAAAAATAGATAATCACTGTAACAAATTGATTTCCCACTCGTATTTTGATCATAACTTCCCCAAATAACATTGGATTTGCAAGATCTTGGACTCATTGGAAATGTAATTGAATAAAATTTCAAATGACAACAAAACCAAGTCAAATGGATAAATTTTGACACTGGAAATAAGTCTTAAAGAAAAGTGACAGTAATAGGACTTCTAAGTCATTCTTACTTGACTCTATTGTGTCAAAACTCCCCCCCCCCCCAAAACCCAAATTGGCTAACAAAAATCGATCCTAGATTAAAATAAAATGAAGTAGACTAATTTTTGTTTCAAAAGAAAAAGTTTAAAACAATTTTTTTTTCAAAACTAACATTGCCAGTCACAAACCACATGGAATATGGAGAAGTTACTTTAGCTGCACATCATAAAATCATCCTTTGAGTTTAGGGGTAGCATTAGTTGGTATCCTGAACTTCCCTCAAAAGTGCCTTTTTCTTTTTTCATGTTGAATACTTTCCTAGGAAAATTCTCTCTTTCGATAATCTGAAGAGAAGGAAGTGGACTTTGGCTAACAGATGTTCTTTGTGT
>JAOXJP010000015.1:8307604-8335258 GCA_025762735.1 Platanus orientalis | reverse complement strand
GGGTTATAAGAAGGCTAAACCTAAAAGAAATTAGGTTTTTATGGGAAGATGATGGAGTAATTAGAAAAAGAAGGTTTGTTGGAAAATTACTACAGAAAAGTGTTTAAAGAAAGTGAAAATTAAGGGGAAAAGAATAGAGGAAGTGAATGATGATGTATAAGAACAAAGTAAATTGTAGAAGAATGTAGGAAAAGAAGATAAAAAGAGAGAATAAAGAATTCTCTATAAAAATCTTTAAAGAAGATTTAAGAATAAAGTAAACATAAGTGAGAAGAGAGAAGAAAAAGGAAGAATAAGAAAAAGATGATAAATTCACTTAACCATGACTGTGACAGGTATAGAAATATAGCTAAACCGTGGGTTTCAAAAACAACTTCAAATCATTAATTTTCTTCAATTGTTGTACAAGAGGTCTTTAGGACCTATTTATAATATAAAAAAGACGAAATTAGACCAAAACACCTCTCCTTGTAGGGTCGGCCCAAAAAAACAAAAAAAAATCTGAAAAAAATCGTAAAACATTCCTAAACTTCTCTTAATTCAATTTCAACTTTCTAACTTGGTTCTAATGGCCTTATTACATTAAATTCATCCATTAAAACACTCTAAAATAATTAAAAAAACTGGATTTTTCTTCATTCTTGAAACGAACTCTTATATGTGGTGGACTATGGAACATACATCAACCTTTTGGTGTTGTCTGCATCACGGGGTAATGCCTTCTTCAACAGTGTCCAATTACGATATTCATCATGCATGTGATCCTGTTTGACCATGGACATTTGGCGCTAGTTTTCTTTTTCTTGTTAAGCCTTTATTTGAGAGGAACATACTACATCTTTTGTGTTAAAATTGTAAATATAGCTGGGATTTTAGTCTTTAAAGAGGTCAAGACATATTTGTCAATACTCAATTACAATATCTTATAGGTTAATTACAACTGTTGCTTCAAGCCTACAATAGTCGGAGTGAAGTATTGACATCTTTTATGTTGTCTCTGGCCATAGCCTGTAGCTAAAGTTAAACTTTGATGGTTCGTCTTTGGGAAACCTGGGGCGGGTGTGTTCTTAGGGATCATGCTAGGCTGATTATTCGGGTTATATGTGGTCCTCTTGGAGTTTTTGATTCTACCGAAGCAGAGGTGCTTGTCCTAGTGATGGGTTTGTGGGAAATCAAGGATTTTGAAGTGCAGGGCTGCCTTGTTGAGGGGGATCCTAAGGTGGTTGTGCAGTGGGCCTTGGGGAAGGCTTTGGGTTCATCGCATTTTGTGCATCTTATCCTTGAGATTAGATATCTCCTAAAGTTGTTAGATATATCCCTCTCCCATCATATTCTGCAAGAAATGAATGAGGTGGCGGATGCATTAGCTAAATGAGGGGCATTATTGCTGGATATCTTTAAAGGTGCCTCTATGCCTAATGAGGTGTAAGGTATGAGGCTCTTTGTTGCTGTGTATATTGTATTTTAGTTTTCTTTTCTTTTTTTTTCTTCAATAAAATCAGTGTTCATTTTAAAAGAAAAAAAAGAAAGAGGGATGTGAAAGGTTTGTCAGGTGTTTCCTTCAAGTTTCTCTTTAGAAAATGACATGTTACATTAAGGAATACACAACAACAACAAACAGCCTTATCCCAACTATTTGGGGGCATTAAAGAACACACCTATAAAAAAATAAAAAATAAAAGGGACAACCATGTCAGAAGTTGAAGATTGGAAGAAATACTCCTCTTACACATGGTGTACATGTTTGTCACCGATCTAAGAAGTTTTGGAGAAACCATTTAACTGGTGCCACATAGAAGACCTCCTATGACAAATATTGATTTGATGGATTATCTTAACCATTTGATGTTAGATTTCTATCTATAAGATACATGATAATTCTCATAGTCTGATTGTTTAAATGAATGTTATCCATTGGATGATCATCCAACGAGGCTGATATTTGGTATAATAAGGATAATCCTGGGCCACCCAGCAAATAATCAGTCCCGAAGTCTTTGTACTTGCTCCATGACCCAATGCCTACGATTTTGGTAAAGTGGTACACATCCTGAAATGGCTCTCTTGCTCTCTTTCTTGCTTTCCCTCTCTTCAAAAGCTTCCTCTAAAATATAGTTGGATTTCTCTTAGTTTCTTTCAGACAGTCCTCAAAACCACAAAACAGAAGTAATTAATTTTTCTTTTCTTTGTTACTGCATCTCTCTTTATTTATTTATTTATTTTTTGTCTACTTCAACTCTTTCTATTTTTCATAAATGAAAAGTGATTAATTGTGTTTAAATTTTCTCTAGGTTTATTTATGTGGCCCTTTGGTAATTGATGGTACATCATGGTAACCTGTGGTGTGAATTGTGAGCTGCTGAATCTTTTGATGATTAGGCGAATGATGAATCTTGCATATCTGAAACTCACGGCACAAAATGTTTTCTACCTTGACTCAACTTCTGTGATCTTTCCACTTATTCTATACTTTAGACAGTTAAAAAACAAGAGTGACTTGATTCCATGATTTGTCCTTGTATTGACTCCTAAATTAGACTTAAGACTCCCTAGCATGCTGTGTTAAGCCCAAGTGACAATTGGGTGATCTATGGTAACGGACTATGTTTTACATCTCATTCATCCCTATGCTGTTCCAGATTGCAGTTTAGCTGGGACAAGCTTCTCACTTCTCTTCAATTATGTTGGGTGAGTAAGAGCTATTTTCTAGCTCAGTGAAGTAGCATACTTGGTAATGGCACAGTATATGCTAGCAGTAGCTTCTGGCTTTGTTCACTCCGAGCTTTACCTATAAAAAAAGAATAGCTAAACAACTTGGATGATGAAGATTAATACTACCATATGACTGCCTATAGGCTGTAGTATGTATTCAATATGCTAAACTAATCTGAAATATTGCAAGTGTTATTTGCTCCAGTTGACAATGTTCTTACACTTCTTTTAGTTCCTCAGATAGTTATGAAGTGAATTGTGCATGTTCACCTCTTACTTAGCTTTTTCTTTTCTTCTTTCTTTTTTCTTTTCTTCCATTCCTAATTGGTGTACAAAACTATTAATCAAATTGTAGACTCACTCCCCACACTTTTCAGGAAATCCAGATTATGGTCAACAATGTTATGGCTTTATCCTGGGATTTATGAGGTGCGAACACCTACCTAAATGATATACTTTGGCAATTTGATTAGATTCAGTAAATAATTAAAAATCAGCTACTCATTGCATTTGATTGGATTTTCCTAGGAAAATTTTGCTGAACAAAAGGGCATTTTTTTTATTAATTATGAGGAAAGGCATTGTTTTTTCAGATGTTTTCCCATTGTCAATGTGAATCCAATTTGTTTTGATACACCTTTTGTCTCGAGATAGTTATTTTATGCAGTTCTATATAATTACTCATATGATGATGTGTATTACTCCCCTCGGTCTTTGTTGTGGGTGTCATGTCTTTATCAATGCATTCATTTTGTAATAGCTGGTGCTAGTTTAATCACTTTGTTCACGCAGCAGAAACAGCCCTGAAATTCCACGTGATGGGATATGGGCCTAAACCACTCACAATTCATGCAATAAAGAATAAAATAGCAGCAAAGAAATCAACAATCACATAAGATGAGAATTTTTATGTGCTTCAATGATGTGCCTATGTCCACGGGGATATCCGTTTTTCTTTATATGAGAAAAGTAAAAGATATACAAAGCTCTCTTGTTCAAGCTCTCACCTTAGAACCTAAGCTCTTAATCCTATTACACCCTTCTCCCTCATTTCTCTCAACCCTATGAAAAACCCCTTTCCTTTCACTATGAGAGATCCCTAATAAAGTGCCTAATTCTTTCTCATGTAAATAGCATTTTTCTTTTTGCCTCTGTTAGGGTTGTTTCTGGAATGAGGAAACCTTTTTCATTTTTCTCGTCCTCTCACACGTTTTGGACTAGGAGAAAATCTTATCTTTTTTCTTGTGGGACCCATTTTGAAACCACTCAGGTTGCCAAAGCCAAGATTCCTTCCATGTGAAGAGTCCTTGTAGGCTGGAAACTTGCCAAACCCCAGCACACTTATTTATGGTGTGGGGCTATTGCTGCTTCTTACCAAATTTGTTACATCTCTGCTCATTTTTTTTGACGTGGTAATCATTTTACTAGTTCTGATGACTACACACATGTAAGCAGGTACCATACTGAGGTGAGGGTCACTTAGCCTCACCATATATCTGACATGTTGCTCTTAAGGGTTGTACTGACAAGCTGAGTGAGATTGCACTTCCAAGGTTCTCTTTGTGGGTGCAATGAATATGTGCAGTCTGGGCCTTAGTGAAACATAGTAATGTAAAACACTACGATTGTAGCTTTAAAGTGATGAATGGGCAGAACATGTCACATTAATAATGTAAAACATACCAGGTGGAGAGTCTGTAGACTAAATCCCACCTCATAACTGCCTTTAAGGCCTTTGTTTTCATTTTTTTTTTTTTAATTTCATCATGCCATTTGGATAAATTATATCACCATATGAAGTGTACTGGTTTTCTCATCTTTGGTATCATTTTGCATGTAGGCCATGGTAATGGGCCTTATGTGTGTAATGACTTTGTTTATGGGCAGATAAAATTCATTGTCGATGGCCACTGGAGGATTGACCCTCAGAGAGAGACGGTTACTAGTGGCAACATACAAAACAACATCCTCAGAGTTGACAGATGAAAAGAGTTTATGGGAAGCCACCTTCTTGAGATTTGTCCATCTGCAATGGTAAGTCATGTTAGTTGACTATTAATCCTGTTATTCTGCATTAAATTTTTTCTAAGCAGACATATACTAGCATTTTAACTTGGCACTCTTTGGCTGAAAACATTTATTTCTTCTAGATCTTCTGTTATCCACATACACTCAAAAATTAAAATAGTAGAAAATGAAAAGAGTTGAAGATGGAAACTCATGTTATTTTCATCTTTACCAGCAGGCAAAAAGGTTGAAGTATGGAAGTCCAATGCTGTCCGACAGCAGAGATCAAACTTGATATCAAACATGCATGAACATGACATCTCCATACATAGTCTATTACCGATGCGGCCATGGAGAATGCATCACTGTACATAGCATGAATTGGCACTGCCATTTGTACCATGGAAAATAATATGGCTTTTAGCCTGTTGCCGTTGCAATAATGTATAATAGATTTATTTTTCCCTCCCCATTGTCTCTTCTATGGCTTTGAAGTTCTACTCTCTTTCTGTAAGGCATTGAATGGCTATATTCGGAAGGCTCATTGCCTTCTTGGAAGAAGATGTCACCAATGATTTCTGATGAAGCTACGTTGAACTATGTTGCACGCCAAAGCTCTCTTAAGGCTCAATAACCTCTATTGGTGGCAAACAGAAAGAGACCCCAATTAGAGCAGAAGCCTGATTGGGCCATTCCAAACTGGTCTCATCTAAATTCAAACAAGGGTGGGTCATCTAGTTAACCCACTCCTTTGCCATCCTGAATATATCAAATCCTATATATTGACATCCCCAGTAATGTCACGTGAATGCTTTAGCAGCAAATAAGAGCAACTTTGGACGTAGGCATGTGCTTTCTAAATTGTTTTAGGTGGTTAGTGCCGAGTTTAGTAGGGTGAGTTACATGTTGGTTGTGTAAACGTGGTATTCTATAGATTAAAGAAATGAGTACATCACGTTGGTCTGCAACTGAGCAGAACGCATGCTTATAATGACTCGTCAGAACTCTTTAGAAGAGATTGTTACAACAGAACAATATTCCAACGCTAATGCATGAGACTACCCATGCCTCCTCAAGTTGATGGGGGGAGAAAGCACCTTCAACTTGTGCTCAAGTGAACGAACCGATGAGACAAAACAGGCTTAGTGAGAACATCAGCTGTTTAATCTTCATACGCTACATGATGGATGGTGAGTTGCAGAAGAACTTTTCACAGATGAGGTGGTAGTCTATCTCGACGTGCTTCGTGTGGGCATGAAAGACGGGTTAGCAGCAAAGGCAATGGCTGAGACACTGTCACACCAGACCAGATAACAGGAAGAGAGGGTAAAGGAATCTGAAAATCGTTGAAGATCATGTGAACTGAGCAGAATGCATGCTTATAAAGACTTGTGAGAACTCCCTAGAAGAGATTGTTACAACAGAAGAATATTCCAATGCTAATGCATGAGACTACTTATGCTACACTAACAGGTTGGATAATTTGATGGGCTATAATGGTCACCCAAACACGGCCATCCAGAGAGTCAGAGACCCGTCTAATAATGGCAAGGCTTTTCTACGCTTGGCGCGTAGGCAAACGCCTAGGCCAAAGGGTGACCACATCAGCGTCAGAAGTGATTTACACACGCCCCCAAAAAGTGAAAATCACCTCCTGTGCTGATATTTTCACCCGCTTGACCATCGGCGGATGTCGGCGCAGGTTAGGGGCCAGCGTATAAAATCTTCACCGGTCTAGTAAACGCTCTCGTCAAATAGGCTGGCAAACTCTGGGTCTCCTGACCTTAATAAACCCTGGCATTCTGATCTTTTAAATTAGCCATTTTCTGTATCCTGCTTGTATTATAAATAGAACTCAAGGCTTGATAAGCATTTATATGAATCATATGAAATTATGATAATTATGACTTCTTCACCCATTTTTGGTCACCATTCCCACATTCTCATTAGTAATTAATCAATCAATTAGTACTAAAATTTGGCCCAATTGGTGAGAATCATGTATGTGATTTGAACCTTCGATTTTCTCTTCTTTTTCTCCCTAAATAAATTCTTAGCCACGCTTATTAGTGTTCTTTTTTTCTTTTTTTTGGCTCAATTACGTTGGGATAGGAATCGAAGTTCATATCCTTAGCACCACACCCTATGCAACTCCAGAGTGAAAAACACCATTTTTTTTCTTTTAGTAAAGGAAAAGAGCCTTGCAAGCTATTTTGGTAACTTAAAGAGTATTGATTGTAGAGAGACCATCAATAAATTTACAAAAATACCTTTAAACTATTATTTAGCCCTTGTGATTGGTAGTGTTGATAATTCTGGTATATAAAGGATCCAGTCTTTATGAATTCTATTAGACGATCACAGGTTACAAACTAAATTATATATTGACATATGGCAGCTGAGGTGGTAGCAAGTAAAAGGCAAGGTAACCCTATTGTTGAGTTAGCAACCCGAATAATTATGGAGGATGCCAGCTTGCTAAGTTGGTAAAGTCTGCGGGAGTCGTACCTAAGGCTTAGGCTTAAAACTTGTCTTCACCTACTAATAAGTTAACCAATAATGCTTACCTATTAAAAAAAAAAAAAATTACGGCGTGTAGATACAACTAAAATTAAATTAATTATAAGCACGGTTTGAAAAGATCAAATCTTTGATGATTCAATCATACATAATTGAGTTACAAAAACTTATGGATATGTATCCTACATTTGAACTGAATTCTTTTTGACAAATTTCAACCCAATTAACCTGCAATTTAGCAAAAAAACAGGCATTTTATTTCACCCCCATTTATCTTGATCAACTCAATGAAAATCATACTATTTCATTGCTAGCTATTTAAAAAAAAATCATTGGCTTTCATTTGTAAGAGAAAATTTCATATATTTTATTTCAACTTTGTTCTCATAAGGATCATCTCTTGTGAGTGGGATGGTCTTGCGTACACATGCCCCCAAAAAGTTGCTTTGTCACCTTTTTAGGGTATGTGTGTACCAGGGACTTTCGCAACAGGAGACTATCTTAACTCAGTTTATTTTAAGAAATTTAAGAGAAGTCCAAAGAGTTATTAGTCACCAAGGAAAAGATGGGGTTAATTTGGAAGAGATGATCATGCTCATGGTTAATCCAAAAGGTCCCAATTCAAATTGATGGTTTGAATATGCCATGTTAGATCAACTGGTAAAAATCCTCAGTTTATACAGGCTGGACATAACAGAATGAATGAGCAAACCCCAACATGAGGATGAGGGTGGCCTTTTACTGATCAGATTGAAGTGAGATGAGATTCATGTCAATACAAGGTGCGATCAAGTGGATTCCAATAAGCACTCCTTAAACAAATTAAATCAAAATCCTAGCAGAATCACATGGTCTAACAGCATAAAATCCTCCATTTCCTTCATTCTCATCTTAAACAGCCCTTCTTTTTTTTTTTTTTTTTGGTTAAATTAGACAACCCACTTTTATTTTCGTAAAATTAAACAACCCACTTTCTTTTTGGTAAAATTAAACAAACCCACATTTTTTTTGGTAAAATTAAACAACCCACTTGATGCTGACTTGTAACTTACTGCACTACCCAAAAAAAAAAAAAAATTCCTCACTTCCTCTCTCTTAATTTCACTCTCCCAGTCTGGGTCTCATTCTGTCTCCTTTGACTGTGGATGCCTGCAACTCCAGAAATCATGAGGACGAGGAAGAAGACCAATACTCAAAATCCAATTATCCGAAACAGCAAATCTAGAGAACCCTTTCCCCACTATACCACTCTCATCCTCCTCTTGTTGTCATTTCTCACCTCCACCACAAAAACATCAGCTGCCTCTTTTTCTTCTCACCCAAAACCTCCTCCTCTTCCTATTCTACCGGTTCCCTCAGCTCCCCAGCTCTCATGGCAGCTAGGAGACATGGCCCTCTTCCTCCATTTTGGCACCAACACCTTCACCGACTCCGAATGGGGCACCGGACACGCCGATCCCTCCATCTTCAACCCCACCAAACTTGATGCCCGCCAATGGGTCCGCGTCGCCAAGAACGCTGGTTTCTCCCGTGTAATTCTCACTGCCAAGCACCATGACGGATTCTGCCTCTGGCCCTCCGCCTACACCGATTATTCCGTCAGGTCTAGCCCGTGGAAGAACGGCACCGGCGACGTTCTGGCTGAATTGGCTGACGCTGCAAGGGATGCAGGTATCGAATTGGGGCTTTACCTCTCTCCGTGGGATCGTCACGAAGCGTGTTATGGGAAGACTATGGAGTATAATGAATTCTATATCGGGCAGATGTCTGAATTGCTCACAAGGTAAGAAGGGTTGAATTTTTCTGTGTTTTTTTTTTTTCTTTTGTTGTTGGGTTGAATCAAGGGTAAATTCTGGGTTTCAGACTAAATCTAATTGAGTTTGCTTTTGGAGAATAATTGTTCTTGATCAATTTAATCTTCTGGTGTATGAATTACCTGATTGATCGATACTCTTCCTGCCCAGACCCAGTTAAGGGGGGAAATGGGAAGACGAAATTGGTTTGTTTTTGAAAGGTGATTATAACTTTTGAGATTGGACCAGGTATGGGGAGATCAAGGAGGTATGGTTGGATGGTGCTAAAGGGGAGGGAGAGAAGGACATGGAGTACTTCTTTGACTGTTGGTTTAGTCTCATTCATCAGCTCCAGCCCAGGGCTGTCATATTTTCGGATGCTGGTCCGGACACCAGGTGGGTTGGGGATGAAGCTGGTGTTGCTAGTTCCACTTGCTGGTCCCTATTCAATCGAAGCTCTGCCAAGATTGGTGACACCGATCCCCAGTGAGTTCTCTCTTCCCGTCTTCACATTTGTGTTATGATTGTAGTTTCTTGCACTTGAACCTATTTACGATTAAGCAATATCCATAAGCGATGGCCTCCAATCAAGCTTCTCTTTCCTTGCTTCCTTCATTGGGAGTGTGCTTAAATTGGTGGCCAGACATCTATTTATGAACTTCAGCATTGGGCTGTTCTTGACGTTGTTATCATGATATGGTGGAATATTAGTCTTCTTAAGGTTACCATAAGACCTAGAATCAGAACTCAGCTTGTTAGTTCTTGATGATGACAGAGATTTTGCCACCTCAACTTGTATACTCTAGCAATGGGGCAATTTATACATTTGATTGATCTGGTGATCTTATTCTCTTGTTGGTTTTATGAACTTAGTTCAGGAGTTTTGTGTCATTGAGATTGCAATTGAACTGTCATTGATTTTATGGTATTCAGTTCAGGATCCGCCTCTTTTGAAACCCAAATCAAAATTGACCTTGACTTTATAGTGTCACTTTCTAGAGTAGCATGAAATCTCAATCTTTGGGGAATTGTCTTGATTTTTGAGTTTCATGTCAGGAAGTCAAATCGGTGGTTCATTTACTTGAGTCAATCTGAGAACACTAAGAACCTTGTTTCATTCATGTTTTATATCAAACAGGTATTCCCGTGGAGGAGACCCACACGGGCATGATTGGGTTCCTGCAGAGTGTGATGTATCCATCAGGCCTGGTTGGTTTTGGCACGCTTCGGAGCTCCCAAAGTCTGCAATCACTTTGCTTGACATATACTACAAATCAGTTGGCCGAAATTGCCTCTTCTTACTAAATGTTCCCCCAAATTCATCAGGTCTGATATCAGATGAGGATGTTCAAGTGCTTCAAGAATTCACTGAAATTCGACAGACCATATTCTCCCATAACTTGGCCAAAAATGCTGTTCTTAGTGCGAGCAGCACACGTGGAGGCATTAGTGATTCTCGGTTTGACCCAGTCCATGTCCTTGAAGAAAATATTAACACTTATTGGGCTCCTGAAGAGGATCAATCTGATTGGATAATATATCTGGACCTTGGGAAATCTGTATCATTTAACGTGCTGCAAGTCCAAGAGCCAATTCAGATGGGGCAGCGGGTTATTGAATTCCATCTTGATATTCTGACTGAAGAAGGAGAGTGGCAGAGAGTAATCTATGGCACAACCGTGGGATATCAGAGGCTGCTGCGGTTTCCCACCATTGAATCACAGTATTTGAGGTTTGTCATTGACAAGTCCCGGGCAGATCCACTGATTTCTTATTTGGGGTTTTACCTTGACCCATTTTCCGTTGTGAATGATGCATCTGGTACAAGCTCAAAGTCACACTTAAATGGCACTCAAGTTATTCAACTTGCAGCTTACAACCATTCTCTCAATGCCTCAATGTAGCTTTCTAAGTTTGGATTTTGAGGCAAAGATGGTATGATTTTTCTGCTTCACATCAATTGAGTCAGATTGGAGACCTGTGTGGTTTGTTACTAAAATACTATCCATTTCAATCGGGTAATATTAGGTTACCCAGGAACAGCATCATTTGTGAATGAACTCTTTAATGCCACATTTTGGATTTCCAACTATTATTAGCATGTGAGTTGGCTAAGTCATGTCTCCTCATCTTCAGAAGCTATAAGGAGAAAAAGATACCGGTGAAGTGAAAGAGATATAATTTGGTTCTAGTATTAGAAATATCAAAAGGCATGCTCTGGGCCAGTTTAGACTTTTTCATCACAGAACATTTGGGGGGTTTCAATAAATTCTTTTCTTAGAGAGCAAATGTTGTACTCCCAATTTATCTGTTCCCCTGTAATGCTAGACACAAAGGCCGGCTGGCTTGGATTTTATACGCCGAACATATCCTCCTCTAACCTCTGCTGATGGTCAAACGGGTGATTTTCACTTTTTGGGGGCGTGTGTAAATCACTTTTGACGCTGATGTGGCCACCCCTTGACCTCGGCAGAGGTTATCATCGGTGTAGAAAATCCTCGCCGAAGGCCGGCACATGATATTTTTTGCAAAATGTTTTTATGGTTTTTATACCATACACCCTAGTCTTTGTGTCTTGGAGCATGGGGGAGCAGACAAATTGGGAGTAGAACATTTGCTCCCTTTCTTAAAACACTTGAAAAGAGGGAAAAACCATAGTTCTTGTGCTTTATAGAATGAGATGAGGGATCAGTTCTTCCACTCTCTTAATTATTCACTTCCATTTTTTTGGGAATTTTCAAAGTCTATGTAGCTATTATTACACCATTATCATCAATACCACCACCAACATTAGAATACCTCTTATATATAAGTTCTCCATTTTCACCATTTATTCATTTTTGCTGAAGTATCTGCCAATTTTTCTATGGAGACTGTTTGTGTTTTGTTTGAAATTTGGTTGACCAGGCTTGAGCATTTTTGATGTTTAAATCTTTGGTCCTGGTCTGTTTATGATCTGGATATCATTGTTGAATAAAAGGGGGGGGGGGGGGGAATAGGAAATGAGAATGAATAACAAATAAATGTTATTAGATCCTGCAATAATTTACTCATCTCTCCTTGTGAAGTCATTAACAGCAGATACAAATATCCAAGAGGAAAAAATCAGCTCGTGCTATGACAGATATCCCCCCCAATCTTTCTGAGATGGAACATCACATGATCAAGTTCTGTAACTTCTAATGAAGGTATCTTGCAACCAGTTCTAGTAAATGATAGTTGGTGTTTAATTAGTGCTGACAAAAGTTCTTACAGCACCCTAGTAGACAAGAAAACCTCTTTTTTTCTCCTGATTGGAGTCAGCAACTTTTGTCTGATTTATTCCTTTACATTTTGAACTTTTACAAAACTTAGAACATCTCTACCATCAGAAGATTCCAGCCCCTTGGATTACAAGCTCAAAACCCTATATGTACCATTTTCAATCCCATTTAGGAGTTTACTTCAAGATGTCCTTTGCCTAGCACTCAAAACATCTGAAAGTTTGGACAATGCCACCTTAGGTTAGCAGCTTTCAAAGAGTGTCCAAAATTACAGATTACTCAAAAAAAAAGCTATGTAGACTGCCCCGCCCTATGGACCTCCTTGCCTCCTTGGCCCGCTTCTGCATTTGGAATCAGCAAAAGTTTGGGGAAACCCTAGTGCTCATTAGGGTTGCCTGCAGTTCCAAAAAAAGGATGGCCCAGCACAAATCACAGGGAGTCAGTCTACCTTTGAATAGCTTTTAGTGAAAACTGGATCTCCAATGATAAGTCTTTCCTGTTGGTGCAATTCACACTGGATGGTGACAATGAATGATTGGCGAGAGGCTATTGAAGAGAGGCAAATTGATTCAGTTACCGATGATCTTTAAAAAACGTAGCTTGAAGACATGCAATTTGGTAGTCGCTTTCTTCAAGACTTTATTGATGCAACAAAGTTGAGCTTAGACAGTTAAACCCTATTTTATTTTTTTCACAATTGATATTCTGAATTCTCTTTCATTAGTTCATATGAAGGATAAGATTATTCACTCTCTTGCTACATTCCAAAATCATAGCATTAGTCTTTCTCAATGCATCCATGCGCATTGCGCGTGCCACCCACTACAAACTATTATATTAAAAATTATAAACCTAAATGCCAGTGTTTATTGCTAATTTCATTGTCTGTTTACTTTGAATCATATGCTTTGGATCAATGGCTTTGAGGACTTGAGAGTTTTGGGTCTAAATAGGCTCAATATCACAACTGGGCTTAGGACTTCAGAGTCTAGCAGATTCTTAATAAAGCCAACCCAAAGTCTCAAGCTTGAGCCAATTTCATGGGTGGAACATGGATTAAGTAGGCTTACTCTTATGAAATCGCGTATTTGGTTGGTTAATTGATGGATGAGACACACAAACCAGATTAGGATTTGGAATATGTGAAGTAGAAGAGGCTAGGGAGCCGGCCCAGCCGGCCCATCGATGATCATCGTTGTTCATTTGCATATCATGCTAGATTCAGCTTGAGTGATCTGTACGTTCTAACCGTTGATGATTGTTTCCAAGATCATATTATATGTGTTTCTAATGAAAAAACAAATGTTCAAATCACGTTTTTTTTTTTTGTATCAGAAGATGTAGTTTAAATGGGGCTATAGATGACTGCCTAAGAGAAGTAATGGGTTGGACTGGCTCCTCGAGCGAGCTTGGTATGGGCTTAAGCTTAGTACATGTCAATCCAACGGGCCGACTCTTAGGACCAGTCAAATAAATGCACCAATGTTATACTTGAAATGTGCAAAAAGGGGCTTAGGCCTAGTTCGAAACTTATTGCTAAGTCATGTTCCAAGTTTTTTGGCTGGGCTTGGGCCTGACTGGCCTGGGTCATGCCTGTGATGGTTCGCAACATATAAGAAGGGAGAAGTCAAAACAGCCTGTCTCCTGCCCGGATGTGTCCAGTCCAGCGTGCATCAAGCATCAATATCACTCTGACATGTGAAAAAAAAGTGAATTGCATTCATAAGGAAAAGCATCTTTTCACTTTTTTTTTGCCATGCGTCACCACAAAATTGTTGCTTGATGGATGCTGGACACATCCAGGCTGGAGACAATCCGGGGTGGGTCAGAGGGAGCCCTGACGGGTTAGGGAGACTTGCTGAATCAAGATCTGATCAGCTCAAGCACTTGAACATACTACATGAACAAAAAAAAACCCAAAAATGGGCATTGTTTTTTTTGTTGTTGTCTTTTGTAGTTTTTAGTTAATGCTGTAAGATGTGCTTAACAACCTACCAAGCATTTCTTTCTCCCAAATTAGGAGGGGGAAAAGGGTAGTGGAGAAGAGCGTTGAGAACACGTGGACCAATTTTAATATTAGTGTCGTGTCTCCTTTCTCGCCTTCTCCCATGAATTCCTTTTATCTTTCTATCAATCCCCCCATACCCCCACACCCTGTCGGTCGAGTCCTCCTTTCTTTCAATCTCTCTGTCTCTCTCTCTCAAACACACACACACTCTTCTTCATCTGTTCAAAAGAAAAGCGAAATGGCGATGTTGATGAATATGGGTGTGGGTGTGCGCGCTCATGCCTCCCCTCCTCTTCTACCCCCTTTCTCCTTTCCAAATTACCCACTTCCTTATTCTTCAAAACTCCCCACCGTTTCCTTCCCCCATCACTTGGCTGCAATAAGTGGTCCAAGAAAAATAGATGTCTTCAGTCCCTCCTCCTCCGCTGCCCTCAAGATCCAGCACTATAAAGGAGTGGAATTGGCCCATGAAGAAGAAGAAGAAGAAGAATTAAAGACGGAGGAGCGCAGCGAGACCGTCTTGTACTCCTTCGCCCCTTTGCCTTGGCTACTGATCGCCGCTCTTCCCGGAGGTATTATCATCTACACTTACTCCTCTCCTCTACTTTTCTTCTTCCATGGAGGATTTTGTCTATTTTGTGAAGGACCTACCTTAGGTGCCATGCACGCCCTCTTGGGCCCACTGATACATCGGCCCATTCAATCTGGTCCGTCCATCCGTTTACTTTAGTGGGTGATCAAAAGCCAAGCCCTCTCCCTTTAAGTGGGGCCCAAGCAAATGAACTGGAAGATCAAGATTTGGGTGGATGGTACTTCAATCACCCACCTCCTTGGGTACCTCAACCCACAATGTTGTTTTCTATTTTCTAATCTCTTTTTTGTATTATTACAAAGAATGAGTAAAAAGCTTAATTAAATGGAGCATTGACATTTATTAATGGGGACGCTTTCTTTTGCTTGGTGATGCAATGTAGCAACTACTGTGAGGTCATTGTTTGGGCCTTTCGTTGATCTCATCCAGTCATGGAATCTACCTGGTTGGCTGGTGCACTGGGGTCACCCTGGTAACATGGTAACACTGCCCATCTCTTCTCCTTATCAGTATTATTAAACAAATAATTTTTGTCGGATCCTTGACCCGACACTGCAACCCACTCGGCCAGTTCCCCTTTAAATCAATCTGATTGATTAAATTTAGTGGGACAAGTTCCGTTTGGGCATTACCCAACACTGACCCAGCAAAATTCTTCAAAAAAGTTGAAGAATCTGTCTAATTTTTCTCCCCACAACCTGGTCAATAATGGGTCTGGATTGGGTTTGGGTGTTTTTGACCCGATCCATTATTACCCCCTGCAGTTGGTTTGAAATGTTCCTGTTTTCCATGTATTTTCAATCTGCACCTATTCAAAAAGCCATAATCTTCCTTATCAGACAGTATTAAAACCAAATAATTGAAACTGGGCTGCTCAAATCCAACTTCCCACTAGTCTAGAACCATTATTGAGTAATATTCACAAACATCTTCAATAATAGCAAGATAATTGCAATGATATCAATTATAACATGTTCTTTTTCTTCTAATTGCATAGGCTGTTGTCCTCTTTGCTATGGGTGGTTATGGAACTTATTTGGGTTTTCGAATTCGATTCTCCGATGATGTGGTAAGCTGTCCATTACTAGAACTTACAGTCTAACAGTAATGAATAATAATGATTGAGCAATTAGAAGTCACTTTGTTGTTAATCACCATTACAGGAGGAGAAAGCCATGGCCAAAGACTTACACCCAAAGCTACTGGCTGGAATGTTTTTCTTTTTTGCTCTTGGTGCAACTGGAGGAGTCACCTCTCTGCTCACTTCTGATAAACCAATCTTTGAGAGGTACTCCTATAACTGGGATTTCTACAATTTTGTTAGTTCAGAAGCTTATGACCATTTTTTTTTTAATCTCTGGAATTTTGTATTCTTCATATATCTTATCTCCTCTTACTGTCATAGTTAGCAAAACATAAAAATAAGTAAATTTCCTCATGGACATGCGCATTTCACTGATATTTCTACCTTGCAGTCCTCATGCTATCACAGGTTTCATCGGCCTTTCTCTGTTGACCATACAGACTATTTTGCCTACACTATTTGAGGTGAACTTATGATTATGATCTTAAAACAGTGCATCACATATACTGCTACAACTTTTATAGACATTACATATCCCCTGAGAAAGCAAATCTAGAGGATTTGCTTCACAGATATCAACAATGGTGCTTATTGCTTCCATGACTTCTGCAGTAGCAAATCATTTGTAACTTTTATATTTTATTTTAAATGTGACCCAAGGGTAATTAGTTGCAAATTCGTTTGTTGTTTCTCTAGCTCTTTATCAAAATTATTCTTTCTTTTTCCTGGGCAGGGGAATCCTGGACTGCGGAACATTCATGGTATCTTGGGTAGTGGAATCATGACTCTCTTTCTTATACACGCTGCACTCGGCCTGCAACTCGGTCTCAGCTATTGACCCTTTTCCCTACACATCAAAATTTTCAGAGATTCATTTGAGTTAAATGTGTAAAATTCCTACTTAAGCTACACAGAGCAAGAGATTTTGCAATTTCTGACGAGAAAGTATGGTGGTTGCAATAATTTTGTTTTGCAGTTGATATCTACAGAACATGTTTGGTGGCATTGTTAATTCAACAAACCATAGTTTTAGCCAGTGCAAATGAATCAAGTTATATATATATATATATATATAGTGCCCCAAAATATTCATTTGGTTGGGGGACATGCAATCCATAGCCCTAGTAGGTTATCATTGGAGGAATTATTGTGCTTGCTACTGATACAAGCATTTGAATGGTGATTCACTAGAAAGTTGTGTAGATTCCACCAACAAACTCATGCCAATGCCGCATTGGTGGTTGTGGCATTGCCTTTCTAAGAAAGAGGTCTTAGGTTTGAACCCAATTAACAGCATTTATCCGCAATTGTGCATTGCTGCTGCCTCTCCTGCAATGCTGCAGGTCCACACTGGGTGCCGGCCGTCAGCAGGCTCATGGGATTACTCAAAAAATAATAATAATAATAATAAATCACTTCATTAGAGGGAGCTGGGAGGGTTCATTCTCAAGTTTCCTTGAAAACCCGTATCCAAAAAGTCTGTCTGAAATAGCAAACAAAACTACCATCAAAATGAGCTAAGGCTCTACTCGGTTGCTAGTAGAATGCGAGACAGTGAAGTTAATTGTTTGAAATTGAGTAAAGTGAAGTGAAGTAAAATAAAGTGAAATTGTGTTTTCCAACAATTGTTTGGTTGACTTACAAAACGGTAAGAAAATATTAGTTATTTTCAAAATGAACAATGTCTTTTGTTCCAAAATGAAGGAAATCAAGGTACTAAGAAAACCTTAAATAGAAAACCAATATTTCGATGCACATTTTCCTATTTCAACCAAACAGCTACTCCATTTGAATTCTTTGAAGGTCAGTATTGTTTTCCATTACTTAGCTAACAGCCAAGCAAAGCCTAAGGAAAAGCAAAAATGTTAATTATTCTTGGGATCTTGTTAACTCTACCACTATTTGTATTTATTTTTTTATTTTTTGCACCGTCAGTCCCAAACTCAGCTGCTCAGAAAAAAGAGAATGTTATATCAGGTAGAAAGCTAGCATAAAACTATCCCCAAACCATTTAAACATGATTCTGCAATATTGTTGTTTCAGCCTTGTACATCCTTTCCCTTTTCCAAGCAACCAAGCAATTACACATGCGTAAATAAAAAGAGAAACCTTTAATAACTATCATTAGGGTTTTATTGTTTTATTTTATTTTTCCAAAACAATCCACCACACTTAAGATCTTTTAAGACATTTATGTTACCTATCAGTCTGGTTCTTCACCGTTCATCTTAAATTGTTCTTATTTCAATTTTGTTTTTTCATCTATGATATAATTTTGTTACCAAATTCATCACTTTGTAGCATGGTACAAAATTTCAGCAAAACTTGTCAAAATATCCTCACTTCCAAAGGTGATGAAATCAAGGGAATATAATTATTCCAAATTTTCATCGAAATTCTCTCAATGTTAGTAAAAGATTGACGAAATTTTGTTGATATATATATATATATTTAATATTGAGGTATCCAGGCCTCCTAGAGCACTTGACTAATTCCTTGGGGCACATGGACACCCTACCTGTCCCATCCAACGGGTAAATTGGGGTTTTTATGCTCGGATAAATCATTGATATATATACTTTTACTATAATTAATCTTTCCAAGCTAAAATCCACCACAAATCCATTATTTTGATGTAATTTTTTTTGTTGATTTTAGAGTGAAAACAACAAGTCAACTTTAATTCTTTGTGGTAAATGTATGGTACAAAATTTTGTTGAAATTTCAAGCAAATTTTGAAGGTCAAAAAAACAAAAAAAAAAAATGAAGGAAAACTTTTGGAGATTTTAGTTTGAAATTTCTCAAGATATTTTAAAATATTGTGTACAGTCTATAACATTTGATATTTTAAATTGCATAACTTTAATTAATTAGTAAATTCCTATCTTAATAAAATTTTATAATATTTTAATAACTAATATGCATATCTTAAAAATGCACTACATCTGAAAAATTAATATATGCATTATTGCAAAATTAAATAACTTTAAAATCTATTATTACATAATATATGAATAACATAATAATTATTATATCTTATAAAAAATGCCTATGCTACTCCTCTAATATATGTTTTAAAAAAAAAATTTGATTCATAGGTGCATGCTTATGCTTATTTTAACATTATATCTATATATATATATATTGAAAATTTTCGCATTTTTCTAATACATCTGTTGATATTTCTATAATTTCTATACATCTTTTAATATTTCATAATGAACTATTGAAATTTTGAACCTTGGTTTACAGCTCTTTTGAGTGTTGCCCTTCACTGAAGAGTGATGTGTGATGAAAAAATAAAATGCTTAAGAGAAATCAAGTCATTATTTTTACCCTCTTTTGCACCAAGTGACATTACTGTCTTATTTTTATCATGCATCACTCTGTGGTAGGAGCAACACCAGCACACCACTAAACATAGCTACACTAGGATCTCATCTCCGAATTCCTAGCCATTAACATTTCTCAAGTGTCATCACCAACATGCATCTAGGGCTGTAAATGAGACAATTTGAAGCAGATGTTGATGCATCTGTATTTGTATTCATTTACTTAAATCGAATTTTGGATATGAATTCAAATAACTATGGATATTGAAAAAATAAGATTTTGATTTTTTTTTTCTTAAACAAATGTCAGATACGAATCCAGATATATCTGATTATACTTTTGTAAAAAAAAAAATTAAGGTTTTTTGAGTGGTAGCATATGTAATTTGGGCTTGAAAACATACGGTGGAGTGAAATGGAGAGAAATGAGATGGTTAGTAATAGCAATAAGATGAGTAGAGATGGCACACCCTAAAGAAGAAATAAAGAAGTTAAAGATTTCTCTGTTGCTACTTCAAGAAAGGAGGTGACGATGACGATGATTATGATAAAGATGATGAAAATAATAAGGACCTAGAAACAATAAAGTTGGAAGATGATCAATGGAGTTCATAATGAACTCATTCAAATTTATACTGATTTATTAACTAAAATTAGAAATGAAGTCATCTTAGGTTTTTCTATAGAATGAAATGATGTGCGCTATCAGGCACAAATCCCTGCAAATTTGAATGAGTTGATTTCAAACCATCCTCTTGTGGCTACAAATGCCTTTGGAAATTCAAATGAAATGATTTCATTACAAGTGGTTGCCAAACTTAGCCTTATTTATTTAAATAAATACGAATATTTAGTTATAATATGTTTATATATCCGTACTTATAAACAAATATTTGTTAAACAAAGCAAATATCGAATAGGAACCAAATTTTGATGCTTATGCGGATAGTTGACAGTCCTATTTGCATAAGAGCAAAGGATACTTTGGTCATTAGACTGATAATAACAGAGGGTGTTTTAGTAATCAAGAACCCATCTGGAACAACCACCATATCACCCATTCTAAGATCACTCTAATACCATTGCATGGACACGTGTCATATATTGATTCGTTGATCTAGGGTATCTGATTTCATGTTCCGGAGACTAGCGGAAGAGCTCTGCCGTTGGATTTCAACGAGAGGATCTGCTAATCTGCTGGTGCGTAACCCATACGTCCAAGCCCAAGGGCCCAAAGGCCAAAGCCCTACGCACGCGTGCACTGACATGCGTTTCCTTAATGGCATCCGCCGGCGAAACTCTCTCCTGCGCAAGATAACGCCTTTAGCTTCCGGTACGTGCCTCTTTGCACCAATTTTCTTCTCCGTTTAATCCTCCTTCTTCCACTTCCTCTACTTGCAGTAAATTTTTTCTGTCACCCACCTTCGTCTTGTCTAATTTACGCGCTTGTGCACGACCTGCTTAACCTACGCACACCAGAGCTCCTCTACAACTCCATTTCTCCAATTATTTCTTCTCCTTCCAAACAAATCTCCTCCTAACAACAATCTGTGAAAGAAATCAGAAAGAAACAAGATGAACCCGTTCGATCAAATGCCTGAACCAACCCCGTCAATCCCCATTCCAATTCAAAACACCCCCCAAATCAACCCACCACCAAACCCTAACCCTAACTCAGATCCTAGCTCTAACCCTAATCTTATTCCGAATCCACTTTTCCAATTCCCCATACCCGGAAAGCGAAAGCGAGGGAGGGCTCCTCGTAAGCCGTCGTCTCACCCGCTTCACAACCAGGTATTTCCGCCGCTCTCTTTCTTCAACGGCAACGCTAACGGTAATAACGAACTTGTTTCTTCTTCAACTACTTCTATCAAACCCAATATAGAGAATTCAAATTCTTTAACAGCTACTACTACTACTACCGATATCTCGGAAGAGATCATCTTCATTAATAAAGAAGCCACCTCCGAAGCTCTGATCGCTCTCTCCGCCGGGTTCCCCGCCGATTCCCTCACCGAAGAGGAAATTGACGCTGGGGTTGTTTCGGTTATCGGAGGGATCGAACAGGTTAATTATATTTTAATCAGGAACCACATTCTCACAAAATGGAGAGAAAATGTGTCCAATTGGTTAACGAAAGAGGCGTTAGTCGATGTCATACCGTCTCACTGTAACACCCTTTTGGATTCGGCTTACAATTTCTTGGTTTCTCATGGGTATGTTAATTTTGGGGTTGCCCCCGCAATCAAAGACAAAATCCCAGCAGAGGCGACTAAGCCAAGGGTGATCATAGTCGGAGCAGGGTTGGCTGGTTTGGCCGCAGCCCGGCAGTTGACAGTGTTTGGGTTCAAGGTGGTTGTTTTAGAGGGTAGAAAAAGGGCTGGGGGACGAGTTTATACGAAGAAAATGGACGGTGTAAACAGAACTGCCGCTGCAGATTTAGGGGGTAGTGTTTTGACTGGTACTCTAGGGAACCCACTTGGTCTTTTGGCTCGGCAGTTGTCATACCATCTTCATAAGGTGAGAGATAAGTGCCCGCTTTACAGGCCAGATGGGAAGCCAGTTGACCCAGATATTGATTCCAAAGTTGAAACCTCATTCAACCGGCTCTTGGACAATGCAAGCCGGCTCCGGCAGTTGATGGGGGAGGTCTCGGTGGATGTCTCTCTTGGGGCAGCATTGGAGACATTTTGGCAGGTTTATGGAGATGCAGTGAATGCTGAAGAGATGAACTTGTTCAACTGGCATCTTGCCAACTTAGAATATGCCAATGCTGGTTTGCTCTCTAAGCTCTCACTTGCTTTTTGGGACCAAGACGACCCGTATGATATGGGTGGGGATCATTGTTTCTTGCCTGGAGGGAATGGGAGGTTGGTGCAGGCATTGACTGAGAACATGCCCATCCTTTATGAGAGAACTGTGCACACCATCCGGTATGGTAGTGATGGGGTGCAGGTTATTGCAGGGAACCAGGTTTTTGAGGGTGATATGGCGCTCTGCACAGTACCACTTGGGGTTCTGAAAAGTGGTTCGATTAAGTTTATTCCAGAGCTGCCTCAGAGGAAGCTTGATGGGATAAAGAGGTTGGGATTTGGGTTGTTAAACAAGGTTGCAATGCTGTTTCCGCATGTGTTCTGGGGTACAGAGCTTGATACATTTGGGCACCTTTCAGATGATCCCAGTCGTAGGGGGGAGTTCTTTCTGTTCTATAGCTATGCAACTGTGGCTGGTGGTCCTCTCTTGATTGCTTTAGTAGCTGGAGAAGCTGCTCATAAGTTTGAGAGCATGCCTCCTACTGATGCTGTGTCTCGGGTTCTTCAGATTCTCAAGGGTATGTTTCTCTTTCCATTTTAAATTCGAAATTTTAAATTAGGAGCTGCAATTGATTATGCAGTGATTGTGTTGAAACACTCTGGGGTTGATGTATGCAGGTATTTATGAGCCACAGGGAATTGATGTTCCGGAACCCATCCAAACCGTCTGCACTAGGTGGGGTAGTGATCCCTTCAGTTTAGGTTCTTATTCTAATGTCGCAGTGGGGGCTTCAGGTGATGACTATGATATCTTAGCAGAAAATGTTGGAGATGGGAGGCTTTTCTTTGCAGGGGAGGCTACAACTAGGCGCTACCCAGCAACCATGCATGGGGCCTTCCTGAGTGGTCTGAGAGAAGCTGCGAATATGGCCCACCATGCTAATGCTCGAGCGTTGCAGATTAAAGTCGAGAGGAGCCCATCGAAGGATGCCCAGTCTTGTGCTGCCCTTCTCGCAGATTTATTCAGAGAACCAGATCTAGAGTTTGGGAGCTTTTCTGTTATTTTTGGCCCCAAAAGTTCTGATCCCAAGTCAATGGCAATCTTAAGGGTCACTTTTAGTGTGTCTAAGAAGAAGAGCAATGAAGGATCGAAGCCAGATCAACAGCACTCAAACAAATTACTTTTTCAGCAGCTCCAATCACATTATAATCAGCAGCAACAGCTACATGTCTACACCTTGTTATCGACTCAGCAAGCACTTGAACTGAGAGAGGTGAAGGGAGGTGATGAGATGAGGCTGAATTTCCTTTCCGAAAAGCTCGGAGTGAAATTGGTGGGAAGGAGAGGTTTGGGGTCTTCTGCAGATTCTGTTATTGATTCCATAAAGGCTGAAAGGGGCAACCGTAGGTCCACTTCAACTTCTTTAGCTCTTAAATCAGGTGAGTTATTTGAGCTTGACCAAACACACTGTTTGTCACCAAAATATATAATATGGATTAGAGACTGAAGTATTTTTTTATTGGTTTTGGAAAAGGAATTCCAAAGCAGAAACCGAGCCCTTCCAAGCAGGCAGTGGTCAGGTATGAGCTGAAGATCCTTCATTTTAATGTAATTTCTTTAGTTATCTTGGATTCTAGTAGAATTAACCAAACCTTATTTTCTCAGAAGGGCTAAAGCAGTGAGCAACAGCAATGACTCGACCACTCTCCCCAGTTGAAACATGGTAAATGGTTCTGGATGATAAAAGGACATCAAATCATTAAGCAAGCACAGCAGAGATCACACTGGACTGGTATAAGCTGATAATCTTTGTTAATCTTAATTTCTTCATGTATTTTGAGTCGCTCTAGTTTTAATCAACCTGTAATTCATCTTTTTCAGACGGATTGAAGCAATGTACTATGAAGGCGGTGATTCAAGGCCGCTTTGCTGTTGAAACATGGGAAAAACATCATTGATCCTTTTAGTGGAGTGGAGGTTGGTTTGACAAATTGGGATGATCTATAGACTTCTCTGTGTTTTCAGATTGCCCATTTATGGCAGTAATGAAGAAGCAGCAGAGTTGATGATGGTGGTCGGAAGTGAAGAGTTCAAGTTCCTGTTAGGGTGAAGGAGAAACCAATGTATTTATAGCTTGGATATGAAAATGTATAAGGGCTACGCAGTTTGTGGCCAGCTTTATCTATAACTGTACAATGTATGATGATTCTATTCTCTCACCAAATACAAATGCCACATTCTTCATTACTATTTGTAGCCATCTTGCCATTGAAACTGTAAGCTACTTGAAGTATAGCAAGAGAACGTATAAGCAAGAAAATAAAGCGAACGGGGAAAAGGGTGTGTGGATTGGAAGGTCCTGCGAATGGATGGCTCAACAATTAGTTCAACTTACAGTTTTCTGGACCATCACAGTGTGCTCATTTTCGGTCTAAGATACTGACTAGGTGGACCAATTGATGGATGGTTTTGGTTTACTTGGTGGGCTTCCAAGGCCCGTCCTTTATAAAGCACGGGCATCATTATGTGACCCTTGAGCATTGCAAGACCAACAAAATAATGGGTTAAGCCCTCCCCCCTAAACCCAAAACAACAAAAAAGAAAAAAGGGGAGGGGGGGGGGGGAGGAATTGCAAATTAGCTTATGTCTATTAATTCTGCTAAAGATGTTGTGAATTGCAAATAACATATGTTAGATGAAACAGAATGGCAAACAAGCGACCAGTAAATTTTGTGATGCTCCCACTTTGCTTGGTGGAAAAGGAATTGCCAAGGAAGAAAAAAAAACAGTAGAAAATACATGATATCAAATTCAGAGTAGATAAATTGTCATATCTTCAATCAAGTGTGTCCATATCCCTAACAAAGCCAAAGATTCATCTTCCCCAACATCAAATGTAATACTTTTCTTTAAGTCTGCATGGTACAAGGCATAGATACTTACAGTTAAATTACTATCTCCATGTACAAAACAAAATACATGAAGTGCATGGCTAGGGCACATGGGTCAGTTGGTTTGAACAACATTGGTTCAACAATGGTTTCGGTATCGGCGTTAAAACAACATTGGTTCAGTTGGTTTGAACAAGGGCTATAAGTTGTTAATCAACTCATGTCCACCAGAATTAATTAGCAACTTAAACATAGAAACCCCAAAATTAATTAGCAGAAACATAAGAAACAAAAGGATGCAAAAGATAATTAGATATGCAACCCCAAAAATTTAAGTTATCTTGACATCTCGGAGAAGCCGTGCTGCCATAGAGCCATATCTCCTTGCTTCCCAGTCACTGAGCTCCCCATTTTTTAGTACTTTGACTGGTAGGCTGTCTTCATTAACTCCCATGGTACAACCTTCAACTTCCTCCACCCCACTGCAACTCTCACCATTCTCCCCATGTTCGTGATTAGTTCCTATCGTTCTGATCTCACTGGTCTGCCCATCATAACCCTGGGTCACGTTTTCTACAATCCCTGTCTGTGGCTTTAACCCCATTATGAAAAGTTGGATACTGGGATGCTGGTACTTACTATCCATCTGCATGACAAAGTTGTCTAATTTTGTTCAGGGAGACATGGAAATTTATTTCTGCAAATCAATATAATAGGCTTAGTAGGTTCTGTTCAGATACCTTTGCTTTTGGAATGGTTTTCACTTCAAAGTTGCTCTTCCACATGTGAAGCATTTGTTCATGGACGGTTGTAGATCGAATCTCATACCCCAACTGAACCAAAATTTCAACTAAAAATGAGTGCATCTGTGATATGCTTCTCAAATCTCACAAATTAGAAATTCCCAAAAATAGATTACCAGGATTGTGGTTTTTGGTCCAGATAATGCGAATATGGTCTGCAAGAGTGGTTCCAAAAGATGTTCTGCGTAAACCTAACATCCAAAAGTTAAAGATTAATTGTTATGCTCGAAAAAAATACTAAATACAATATTATTTCCAACTAATAGTATAACAGGGGATTAGTAGTTAACTTCAGCAGAAAAGAGGGACAAAGATGTTTGAACAACTGTAATATTGAAGTTTGTCAGGGAAATGCCAAAGCAACAAGATACTCAAGCCAGCACAACCCCAATTGCGTTGGCAGGAAGTAGGTACCTCATAAATGCATAATATGAGTACAAATTAAAACCAGTAAGATAAATTTGTTGGAGAGAATGTGAAATGCAAGAATTAAAGCAAATCCGATTTCTTTCTATGTTTATCAGCAGCAAACCTCAGTCACTAAAATTGTCATACCAATATTTTGAGTTTCTTTTCTGATAAAGCAGTTAGATATCCCCCTACTTAACTCTTTTGAGTTTTTTTTTTATTCATAAGTTCTTAAAAAAAATTTTAAAAAGAACTCATCACTCAAGTCTGTAAAATGCATATTTCCAACTCTATGTGAACATGAGATCTCTGGATTCTTTTTATTACCAAAAAAAAGTTACTTTTTATAATTCCATCTAGATTTGAAACTTCCATAACCACAAATAAATCCTAGACCTACTTGTACTGTTTTCTCAATCTCATATTGACAATCCTAAGTTTTTGTCCACATTTTGCTCGGGTGCTGATGATGCAATCTATCTGCATCAATGTTGAACATGGATGAGTGGCAAGACTAGTAGAGAGCAGAAATGAATGCATCCAGGAGAGAAACAATCAACCTATTGATATTAGAAGATCTTTGAATTGAGAGAGATCAAACCAAGAAATAACCCCTCACATGCGAAATTGTAGAAGATCTAGTATTAGTTAGTGATCCCGGCTCAGTGAGTCCTTTCTTCTGTGATGAACTGTTGGGCATTTTGGACACAGCTATTGAAATGGCACCCCTACCGCTGCTTGGGGTGGGGTAGCATATGTCGTCCCTAATATCATATCATACTCTTTTTTGCTACTACTCTAAATCGAATACACCATATGTATATATTCTACGATCATCCGGTCAACATAGACAGAATTGGACAAAGAAAAGAGAGTGCTTGCTGGAACAAAATCCTAGACACTCTAGATCCTTTTTCAAATCTGTAACTGTAACAGCTCATACCTGGCACCTCCTTGACCCGATAACTCCCTGAGCTCACCAACACTGGATACTATTCACTTTGGACATGCAGCCAACCTCCCTCACGGTTTTTTTAAAATGCATCCAATGGGATGAGGTGTGTGTCCATATATAAGCCCAGAAATCCTCCTCGGTGATGTGGGGCTAAACTTGGGGTTCTACAATAACATAGCTAGGTTTAGAGATAATTGAGCCCAGGACTCAAGCCCGGAACTAGTCGGATGGAGTAGGTAATTTTCCTGTTGAAATAGGAGAAAAAAAAAAAGGAATAAAGAGTGTGATGCAATGACACTCTTGTTTGGGTCATGTGTCTTTACCTTATTTACGTTTGGTTGTTCCATGTGTTTTTCAATCTAGTCAGTCTGCATAAATTTCTTCGTAACTCTGAAATAAAATATAAATAAATACTTAATACAAAAAAATGCTAATGGCACCAGAGATAATATTGTTTCCGTAAAGTAATTAAGTAGAGCAAAACATAGTTTGTTTTGTTCTACTTGAACCCCAACTTTGTTGGGCCCCAAGA
>JAOXJP010000015.1:8267986-8298748 GCA_025762735.1 Platanus orientalis | reverse complement strand
GTCTGATATTTATTGTGAACCCTACCAATTGGCAAAGCACTGCCGGTATGTTTATCCAATTAGCAATGATAATAAAAGTTAAGTTTCATTCTCACTTGTGCACTTTGACATGTGAAGACCTTTCCCAACTACCTCTTTGTTTGGTTTTAAGTATTTTGTGACTTTTGTGGATGACTGTTCTCAAGCTACATGGTTTATTTGGTGAAAAATAAAAGTGATGTTAGTACTATTTTCAAGTCTTTCTATAATATGGCTTGTCCTTAATTCAATACCAAACTTCAAGTCATAAGATGTGACAATGGAAGAGAATACCTTTTTCATGACTTGTCTTCTTTCTTTGATGAGTTTGGGATTGTCCACTAAACCACATGCCCAAACAAATCTGAGCAAAATGAGATAGCAAAAAGAAAAATTAACATATTCTAAAGATTGCACGGGCAATTATGTTCACAATGAATGTGCCTAGAACTTTTTGGTTCGAAGCCATTCAAACCGTTGTTTACCTCATGAACATGTTGGCCTCTTGTGTCCCTTCTTATTAGTCATCTCTGGATGTGTTATCTCCTACTAACTTGTTTCCTCTTCCTTAAACATTTGGATGTATTTGGTATATACATATACCCAAATTTAAGCATTCCAAGTTAGACCCAAAGGTATTCAAATGTGTTTTTGTAGGCTACGAGGTCGATAAAAAATAATATAAGTGTTATCATCCCACTACTCGTCGCAAATTTGTGTCCAGAGGCGTCACTTTTTTTGGGTCTTTCTTTTTTCTCATCTGATAGGACATCTCTTCAAGGGAAGCAGTCTCTAAGTAAAGAGTTGTCATCTTTTGTTCCACTTCCAATTCCCTTACTATTTCTTATTCAATCTTATCACTTCGATGGCAGTGGGGTTAGTGGAAAGGGGGAGATAGAGTTTCCAGTTTACACAAGGAAAAAGCACGGAGTATAGGAACAAGACTTGATTTCTCATGAAGCACTCCAAGAGTCAACTTTGGATCCAGTCCTTGAGACAAGTAATGATTCCTCTTTTCCCTTCTAACTTTCTAATAGTCTGGACCTTGATCAACCTATTGCTTTTCGAAAGGATGAGAGGACTTGTACTAAACACCTTATATCCAATTTTGTTTCATATCATGCATTGTCACCATTTTTCCATGGTTTTCTCTTGCCATGTCATCTATTTTTGTTCCTCACAGTGTATCTGAGGCTATTTCACAACCTAAATAAAAGGATCCAATGGAAAAGGAAATGAAAGCATTAGAAAAGAACAAAACATGGGAGCTAGAAAAGAACAAAACATGGGAGCTAGTTTATCTTCCTAAAAGGAAGAAGTTAGTTGGCTGCAAATAGGTGTTCATAGTCAAATATAAATCTAATGGCTCTATGGAGAGTTACGAGGCACATTTAGTTGCCAAGGAGTATACTCAAACTTTTGATATAAATTACCAAGAGACATTCGCCCCAACGATGAAAATGAATCGGTCAGAGTAGTTATTTCATTAGCAGCAAACCAAAAGTGGCCCCTCTTGCAGTTTGACTAAAAAAATGTCCTTTTACACGGAGATTTGGAGGACGTATATATAGCTACACCATAAGGATTTCATATGTCAAATGCCAAAGACAAGATTTATAGACTGAAGAAAGCATTGTATGGTTTGAAGCAATCACCATGTACTTGGTTTGAAAGGTTTAGAACAGACATGGTGAATGTAGCTTATAAGCAAACCTAAACAGATCACACTCTTTTTATCAAACGTCAAGGCTTTAAGACAACCACCCTAATAGTATACGTGGATGATATAATGGTTACAGGGAATGATAAGGTGGAGATTGCATAACTTCAAAGCAGTTTAGCAAAATACTTTCTTGGGATAAAAGTTACCAAATCGGAGCAAGGCATCTTTCTTTCTCAGAGAAAGTATGTGTTGGATCTATTGAAGGAGTCAAGAATGACAGACTGTAAACCTTGTGCCACACCCATAGAGGCCAACCATCGACTAGAGGAGAATGACGATGAAAGACTAACTTATGCCGGAAGATATCAGAGGTTGGAAGGACGGCTTATATACTTGTCCTTAACTCATTCAGACATCACGTATGCAGTAAGTGTAATCAGCTCATTCATGCATGTTCTAACTCATGATCATTTGGAAGTATCATACATATTTCTTAGATACATGAACGGTTGTCCAGGAAAGAGTATTCTATATAAGAGATATGATCATCATCGAATAAAATTGTATGTTGATGTTGACTGAGTTAACTCATTAACAGATCAAAGGTCTACCTCAGGATATTGCTCATTCATTAGAGGAAGCTTGGTTACTTAGAGAAGCAAGAAACAGTCCATGGTTGCCAAGTCTAGTGCCAAGTCTGAATTTAGATCCATGGCCCATGGCATTTGAAAACTATTGTAGCTGAAAATGTTGCTAGCAGAAGTTGGGTTTCCAATAAAAAGATTTATGAGTCTCTATTGTGATAATAAGGTAACAATAAGCATTACACATGATCATGTGCAACATCACCGAACTAGACATGTGAAGGTGGATAGTCACTTCATCAAGGATCATCCCAAGAAGGGAAGTATATATACACCATTTATTCAAACCACAAACCAACTTGTAGATGTGTTTACAAAAAGTCTTAGTGGAGCATAGTTCTTGTAATTGATCGACAAGCTGAGAATGATGGATATCTATTCTCTAGCTTGAGGGGGGAGTGTTAAAGAGATGGTATTTATTGTAGAATTCCTATAGAAGTCTATAAGGACAAAACTGTCTAGTATGTATACATGCAGGGGTATAGTGGATATTCTACCACAACCTTAATATAAATAGTGAAATAAGACATATGTATTTTTGTACTTCAATACTCATACGGTTTCCCCATACTTCTTATTCTTCCTTATCTTCTTCTCTCTTCTCTATCTTCTTCTCTTTATCTTCATTACAGATTTCATATGCTATGACTGCTATTAGACCAAACCCTCCATTGTTGTCTTACAAATCTTGGTTTGACACTTCTCCCTTATATTTCTCTAAACAACACTCTGACTTGATCTTCCATACCTTCAAAAGAGATCCCCATCTTTCTACTCATCTCCTTGACTTTTGCCAACACCCAATCAAAAGACTCAAGAGATGGTAGCTTCAAAATTGGGTCATCTTGCATCATCACCTGATCCTTCATATCCACAAACAAGTCGGAGCCACTTCCATACCCGAACAAAACAATCGATTTTCCCACATCAAGCTTTGAGACCTTGGAGATCCCTTCTCCATCCATTTTAGAGGCCCTGTCCCTAGAACGGCAAGCACTAGCCTAAGATTCTGAAGTATCAAAACCCAGATTCCCCTCATTAAACATAGCATCCACAATTCCAAATGAAGGGGTAGAGAAACCAAAGCCACCCCTACTATGATACTTGATCTCCAAAACAGAGTCCTCTTCACTCCCATCAGGAGTCCCAAGAACCTGCTTACCTTGTGTAGTGTATCCTTCCTTCGTATTCTCCATCCATCACCAATCTTCCCCTTCCCTAATGATTATGCCCCCACAGCAATGATTACCTCCAGCATTATGTGATGCTCCATCTTTCCAAGTTTCGCATCCCAAAATATCTCTAAATCTCCCTTCCGACTGCCTTTACCTTTGCTTCATTTCCCCATTCATTGACCCTAACTCATGATGCATTGATGCATATCCTTTTCACGAATACAATGGGGTGATTGGCTATCATGGACCTTTCGATCTAGGGCACTAACCCTGCCCCTTTTTGGATTATCAAATTACTCATTTTGCCCCTTAATCTTTCATGCCCTCTAGTATCCTTCAAAACTGCTTTTCGGTCCAGCTTTTCATATCAGTCCTTCCATTTGGTTTGCATGTTTATGTGCTCATAATTTATGCATTAAAATTCATTCCTTTCTTCTAACGAGTTTTCTTCTTCCAGCTTCACTCCTCTCACCCTCCTCCATCATCTCTGTTCCTGTCATACACCCTGCCACATTTCTCAACCCTCATTAGATCGTGCATTCTTTCCACCAACGACTTCAGCACATTAGCAAAGGACACATGTACGGCCCCTTTTCCGGCATTGCTGGCGGTTTCACCTCCTTGCCACCCTCTTTCGATGTTCCAACTTGAGTCGTCCATCTTTGAGTTGTTAGGACACTGACACCCCTGCTCCCACCTAGATTTTCTTCCTCTGCTATTTATCCGGATGAATACCATCGATTCAATTATCTACATTCTGCATCGGCTTAGGAATTCCGACTGTCACCTTCTCAAGCTTCCTTCTCAACTATGTCGAGGTCTGCAACTCTGGCAGGTCTTCCTTCCAGATTACAAGCTCATACTCCCAAACACCATCAGAAATCCACACCTTGACAAAATCTTACGTAAGTCATTCACCATGATATGGGCCAATTCAATGAAGTGGTTATCAGCATGCTCTGCCTGATGAAATCCCCACTGGTCTCTCTGATTGCATTGAACATCAGCAAGCACTACAAATGGACTGGAAGCCCAAAATTCTAATCCATCTTCCTGCCTTATGCCGTGAAAAGCCTCTACACCCCACCCTCGGGTGCCAAATGTCCAGCAGATACCACCCTCCCCCTCCCCCAACTTCTACCCTTCTCTGAGGACATGGGCTGACTCTTCCATATATGGAAGGACAAACATGAATAGGTTATTGGGAAATTTCTTAACCTTCACTTCTCCCGTTACTCTTCAGACTCATTTTCCCAACCTCCAAAGCTTGAGTAGAAGGAGCTTCACCGACAACTTTCACCACCAAACATGACCAGAGTTGATGTATCCTCCCCTTAGCTTCATCCGAATCAACCATTATAGTAGGCCTTCCATTGTAATTCTCAATGACCGCCTCCGTATCTTGAAGGCCACCATCAATTCATCAGAGCTTTGGCATAAGATTTCTTTCTTCAGATTGACCTTCCCCAAATGCCACCCTATTTACCTCCCTGGCCTCTATTTCCTTTTTTATGCCTATTTCCCCTTCTTACGCCTCTGGTTGACACTCATGGAGGCCCCTGGAAGGTAGTCACCATTGATCATCGCAAATCATATGCCAAGCTGTTCAAATAAGTTGGTGTTCAAATTCAAACAATGGATGGTGGATGGTAGAAACCAGAGGTTACTTCCATCGTTCAGAAGAACTCACATAACATCTCTGCATGTGCATAGCCTTAGGAAGTCAAGTTTATGACACAGTCTGTTATCCACTTTCTTATAAATATCCCACCCAGTGAAGCCATAGTTCCTATTAGATGCAGATAGTGGATCATCCATGGAATTTTCTTTGCCCATTCCCATCCAGTCATCCATATTTATGTAGTGCAAATCAAATTCTTGCATGGTTACACCCCCCCCCTGCCCCCCACTATTATGGATGTGCATCATAGAAAGAATTTTATTTCAAATTACATGTCTACAGAAACATATTTGTATGTGTTTACATATTTAACTATGTACCTGTGCACAAGGATAAAATGTTTTCATAGTTCCAGATAGAATATTAAAATGCCATAACTGATCTACATAAGATATAATAGAAGGTAAGACAAAAATAAACCTGATAAATGAAAGCAGTTAAACATGACCAAATAAAAAGACAAAATTTGCTTAAATTTTATCCAAGGTCAAAGTGTCAAACTAAGTACAGACTGATCCCAGGGAAAAATTAAAGTACAAAAAAAAGACTAATCTTTCTTAAACAACATTTTTAGCAGAAATCAGTCACTTTTTCAAACTGCACAAACGAAATGAGTCAATGAGCAAACCAATTCACAGCAGAATCAAGTAATAAGGTTGATACATACATCAGAAAGAGTTGTAGCCAGGCACTTTGATACAAATGGTGGCATCAACACTAGCGGACCGCTAGAGCTGGTCAATTGAATTAGACATTCCCACTCCTTGTCCAACTCAATAACATTTGTTGCAGAAAGAATGATCACATTTCGGCATTTGATCTATAAGAATAAACACTTCATGCTTAGTGAATCATAACACCAAATGGCACATACATACATATATTCATAATAGAAATGGGATAAGCAATCCCCAAAGGATAAAATACATATATAACAGTAGAACAAAAACCAAACTCTCCCACTAAAACACCCTAGATTTCCATTACATTGTTCCAATTTCTAATCAATCAGTCCCCCAGTATTCACACCCTTTACAATTCATTGCCCAAAAAACTACCTTCACCTTGGCTCTCTTGAACACCTTGATAAAGGGCTCCACACAGTGGTTAAAAATTCAATTGTTTAGCCCCTTCCGTAGAGACCAACACACTTCCGTCAGCACCAACCTCCAAATCTTTCTTTCTCAGAGAAAGCTGACCACCTCCAACTACAAAAAAGGATGTTAAGGTTTTGACGTAATACCCATAACATGACAAAGTACCTCATCATCCCGTTCCACTCTTTCCAAGTATAGACAATGGATCAGCGTGTGTGATATGGATTCAGCCTTATATTTGTTAAAAAATTAACCCTCTTAAAACCCTATTCTCCTCTAAGAACTCTTTCTCAACCTAATCCTAATGGACAGCCCAGATGATCCCTATATCTGTTTCACTGCCACCGCCCAAAATCTTATTAGATCCTCAACCTTAAATCCGTCCTAATCCCAGTCTCAGACCCTAATTTGTCCAGCATTTTCCCTCTTAATTTCAGCCCTAGATCCATCCTATTCGAACCCTAGTTGTTGTACTTCTTAAACCCAACAACCTACTTGAATCTTTTGGGTGTTATGTTGGCTTCTTTTCAATAAATATTCAACCACATAAAAATTCCAGCAAGTAGGCAATTGCAATTGGGTTGTCCCACACCAATTATACATGGGCTCTGGGTTGAAGTCACTTCATTTTCTTCCCTATTGTAATGTAAATATAACTAGCTGGCTGGAATGGACTCCAAACCAGAGGTCAACAGATGGTCAAGGAGAAAGTACAAACATTAGCAAGACAAAAGCCTCTAATAGGAGAGGAATACAAGCCATCTTCAAACATTCCAAACAACCCAAACTGGATATAGTGGTGAGACTTCAAATTTATTTCTGGTCAACAAAATATTTCACTGTAGCAAATGAAAAATAGTTCTAAATATTTCAAACTGTAAAGTTGTATGTACTTGTTAGTGGAAGCATTTCTCCCCGTACAGCCTCGGCATTTAGGTGAGCTGCTCGGTGATGTGGTACGTAGTAAGTTTAGTATGCCCCACCATAATGGCTCTGGTAGTCCAGGGACTTGCTGCAGCGGAGAAACAGGGCATAGCGGCAGGCTGAGAGGAGCAGAGTAAGAGATGGACCAGGTTAGGGCAGGGCAAGGTGATGAGGACATCCTACCATGTGGCAGCCTCAGGACCTATCATCATAGGAGGGTCCCTCTGACCCTTTGGATCGAGTAGAGACGTGGAGGAGACCACTTAAGCCACAGCTGGAGCAATTTTGGGCCTCAGTTTTGTGTCATTTTAGGTGTCAGTCATGTGGACCTACTTTTGACAGCTTGTGCTATTTTTATTTCTTTGTTATTTGGTGCCTTTATTTAGTTGGAGGGTTGCTACATTATATTTTATGTTGGAGGTCCTTAGTTGCACTTTGTTTTAAGTTTTGGAGTCTAGTTGATATTAGGAGTTTCTATTAGTTTTAGTTAGAGTTTTAAAGTTTCCAAAATTAGGGATTACCTGAGGCTTTGGAGGTAGGGATAACCACACACAAGGTTCTTCTTCTTCTTCTTCTTTCATTGCTTTCTGCCCATCCCAAAACCCTAATCCATTCCCCTTCATTTTGAAGTTTTCCATCACTAAACCCCTAAATTCCCCATACTGAACTTTATCTATAAATCCCTGTTTGACTGGGTGTCTGTGGGGGCTGATTTTGAGGATACCAAGTGGTACTCGATCTGGAGTAAGGATATGTAGTTTATGACTGTTCTGTTTGCTGGTCATGTATTTTTCTCTCCTTTTCACCTCCTTGGTGACGTTGTATTTGCTTTGCTGTTTTTTTTTTTCTTAATAAAGTGATCCATTTACCTCAAAGAATAAAAAATCCCCATCCCCATACAATTGGCCTTCCTTGTACTTCTTATCCATGTGATTTCTCCCGTTAAAACCCAATTGTTCCAATCCCTCACCCAATTGGCCAGTCAAAGAGACCCCTATTTTCCATTTTCTGTACCCCATAATCACTTAACCTGCAGCTCCTCAAACCCTATTTCCCTGGGATTATTTTGATTACACATATTCCCCTACACTCCCCATACCCTGTGGCTACTACAGTTGGGATTTTATTACCTTGAAACTTAGAGAAGAATTGAAGATCCTCCCTGGAAATTACCTGCCACAGCAGCAGTCCCCATTGGACCTGTTTTGGAATTGATTTTGGAAAATACTTAAACTAGGAGGGTTGCTGTTGCTGTCCAGCAATTAGATTGTCCATACGGTGATCATTCATCACTGCTGGTTGAATTTATTACAGAGACATCAGGTCTGAAGACTGATTCTTAATAGTGGCTGCCCTGATATCACACATCATCAGGTTCTGGTCTTTACTTATATTCACTCGTGGCTGTCTGCCCCTGGGTAAGCACTCATCAAAACTGATTACTGTTTGCATAAGTAATCAGCCCTCAAATAGAACAACATCTGTACTGTTTGGATTCCCTACTGCCCATAAAACCTAACCTTTCTATAAGCTAATCAACAGTACCCCTAGCATCTTAAGCTCGATGCCTAACCAAAACAGAACCTATTCGATCTGTACCTGACCCTGTTATAACCTTTATCAGTCCCATAATTGACCCTTTTTACCACCTGCAAACCCAGTAGTATGTCACTGTTGTTTTGCCTTACCTAAGTTCAGATACCTACCCGAAACCCTATTAATACCCTGCTGTTACTTAGTTTCTCTACTTGTGTTTGATCCCCTTGATTAGGACATTATATCATTGTTCGTTGATGTTCTTCCTTAGGTCTGCAGGTAGTTAACCAATATAATTCACAACTAAATCTGATCCCATTTCTTCCTTTAGGTGATTCATTACTTTGGTTTTGAGTTACGGTATTACTTAATTCCTTACTTGTTCTTGTAGTGTATTTGAATTGAGAGTAGGAATCTTGTTTATAGATTCTTATTGCTTTCAGTAATTGCTTATGATCTGTAATTGCTTTTGAATGAAAATACATGTAACATCACAGGGGATCAAGGGAAGAAGTCAAAAAGAGGAATATATTAATAAGCTGAAATATTCAAGACCTTTAACAAAGTTCATGTATTGTTGCAACCCAAACCCAACCCAAAATCCAATTAGACAATACCAAACCCACCCTAATAGATGAGGGGCGGGGACGGTAACCTGTTTAACCCACCCCATTGCCATCCCTATAAAACCAAATGTTCTTACGCATACGACACTTAAACATGTAGTTATTTCCTTTGTTTCCTGTTGTCCTGTAAAGAATTTTCAAATGGACCACATGACAATGTATGGTTGTTAGAGCAATTAAGTGCAGAATCATAACTTCAACATGATGAAAATGTCGAATACAAATTGTGACATAGACCACAATTTCAATCAAAATGTCTAGAAAGAAGCCACTATGAAGTCAGAAGTTTTGGCAATAATACAAATTAAAAAAAAAAAAAAAACTTTATTAATGTATTTCAAGCAGCCACACCTACCAAAGGCACTGGTAGCATATTATGGTGTAGTAATTCAGTGATACCCTCAGGCAATTGAGCCATCTGAAAAAGGAAGACAAGTTATAGATCAAAACCAATGTCACCATCAAAAAAACATGCTGCAAACTCACAATGCATTAACATATTAAATGGATAATTAAATATTGATGAGCTACATGTATGTAGTTCATAATGACCAAAAAGTATGTCTAAACATTATTCACCACTGAAATTATATATGGTCAATTTTCAATTTCGCCAATATCATCCTCTCCTAATGCTTTGATGTATCTAATGTTGGAAAATTAACTAACCGATGGTCTAAGCATTGGAATAATAATAATGAAAACTGGCATTCCCAGTGCACGAGGCTCCCGCCACTGCGGGGTCTGGGGAGGGTCAGATGTACGCAGCCTTACCCCTGCAAGCAGAGAGGCTGTTTCCGTGATTGGAATAATAATAATAATAATAAAACCCACCCTCTCTCTCTTTTACTGATAAACAACTGGCAGTTTATTGATCATGGTAAGAAGAATGAGAATACAAAAGTGCCATTCAAATTCTTCAACAGAAAGCGCAAAAGAGGTAATAAATCTCCAATTAAGAGAGACAGTCTATAGCTGTTAACTTTGTCAAAGGGGATGGATCCAAACCTTAACTTACCCCCAATAGAAAGAGATAATTTAATTGCAAGAGACAATCTATGGACCCCTTTCTTTGTCAAAGGTGTGGAATAATATGAGTGATAGGGGTATTTTTAGCATTTATTGTATTTCAATAGTATACTAATTATAATATGGTATACCCAGTGTATTTCTCAGGAAGTTTAATATAAATACAATAAGAGAGAGAGAGAGAGAGTAAATCTTACACTTTCCCCATTCTCTTCTTCTCTTTCTTCTTCAATTCTCCTTCACAAAACCCTAAGTCCTAAGATATAAGTATTCCACCAAATCAACTTGGTAACAAAAGTAAAGAACCTTGTAGAAAACCAGAGAGATTTATGAGAATCTGCTGGTGTCAGCAGACCACACAGAGAGATAATAAGTCTCAACCTGTTGTATGTGTGGTGCTGCCGAGGAAAGCTCTGGGCACCACTTTATCGATTGTCAGGTGGTAGCATTCCTATGGGACTACTTTCTCGCTAGATTTAGGGTGCTGTGGGCATCCCCGGGCTCCATGAGAATGCTCCTCGATAACTGGCCCTTTATCTCTTTCAAAGGCCTAAGCTGAGTAGGGTATGAATTGTAGAGATTCACCCCATCTGCTATTTTCTAGACGATTTGGATCGAGTACAATCAGTGCACTATTGAGGGTTTATCCACCGCCATCCAGAAGTTGCTGGAATCGGTGCTGTCCAAGATGTTCGAGTGGCTGGCTGCGATGTCTCCTCCCATTGTCATTCAATTCAGAGATTGGATTTTTGACTGGGAGTCCCTTCCCTTTAATATTTAAGAGGATTCCTTGTGTATCCTTTGCATCACTTGCCCCCTGTATTGGGGATGGCCTTCCCCAGTCCAGAGCATTTCTCATGCTTCTGGCCTGTGGGTTGTTGTTTTGGCTTTCCGCATCTGCTCTTTTAACAAATTACCTTTTTCCCAAAAAAAAAAAAGCATCAGGAGCCATATGGACATCAGTACCAACTACTGGAGAAAATCATACCACGTGATAGATCTCCATTTAAGACAAATTAAGGTGTTTTTTTCTGAGATTTTTTAAGCCTGGAGATTTTCTTTTTTTGAAGAAAAATTGAAGAAGTCAAAGAGTTGGAAATTTTGTGGTGCGTGTGATTGAGAGTTTTTTACACGTGATTGGCTGGTAGATTTTGATCATTCTCAATGGTAAAATCTGTTAAAATTGGTTTCATCTCGATCATAGTAGTTTTTTTTTTTTTTTTTGAAAGGTAAAGGAAATTTATTAAAAAGGGAACAAAACAAGAAGGGACACTTCCAAGTTCCAAACAGCATGAGGAATGCCTGGAAGAGCCCGACAAGGCACAAAAACCACAAATAACAAGACCAAATTACAAAGCATAAGAATCCCAATCAAAAAGCCATAAATCATAGGAAGGAAGACTTCCCTTACCCCCGGGGGGGCAGCCAATCAAGAATGCAAGAGAGAACCAGATTCACCATCTTTTCTTGAGAGTATGAAACTCCTTTGAAAATCCGGTGGTTCCTTTCCTCCCAAATAGTCCAACACATGGCCACCAAGATCAACTTCCACACCTCCACCCCCAAATGAAAGCAACTTAGAACTTGAGAAGAGCAAAAATAGAATAGGCTTTTCAGCGAGCTCGGATGAACCCAATTCACTTCGAATTTGCCTATCAAAACATCCCATAAGCTTGAGGCTACTGGACAGTGCATGAACAAATGATCTGTAGATTCCCCCGCTGAGATACAAAGGCAGCACCAATTCGGAATAGTAAGGCCCCTACGAATCAGATTGTCAATGGCCGGAGCACGATTCCACCATAGAAGCCATAAAAAGAATGAGACCCTAGAGGTGGGTTCCAGATGAACCTGCTAGGGCAAGGAAGAGGATCAAATCTCAACCCCACCAAATACATAGATTTGACCAAGAAACCTCTATCTCTATCCAACGTCCACAAACGCTCATCCTCCTCTATGCTCCCCAATTGGTACCCTTCTAAAAGCTCCAAAAGACTACCCATATCCTCCATCTCCCAATCATTTAGATTTCTTCTAGGATGAAGACTCGAAGAACAGAACACTCCTTCTTATCGTATGGTTTTTAACCGTGCCCCATTTACATTCAGAAAGCCTATAGCAGGAAGGATACAACTGATAGAGAGGCTCCCTAGAACACCAAGGGTCATGCCAGAAAAACACCTTGTCACCCTAATTCATCTGGAAATGAGTAAATCGGGAAAATAGCTCCTTATATTTACTAATGCCACTCAATACCCCACAACCATATGGCCCCAATGAAGAACCAACATCCCACCCATTTCTCTCCTCCCTGTATTTGGCAGCCACTACCCTTCTCCATAGAACTTGTTTTTCGATTTTGAATCTCCTCAGCCATTTAGAAAGGAGAGCTCTATTAGTTCCTTTGATTGATCTAATCCAATCCCCCTTAATCGACTGGCCTACAAATATCATTCCAACTTACCCAATTAATCTTCCTTTGATCCTGGCTAGAATTCCATTGAAAATCCCATCACAAATGTCCCATTTTCTTACCGACCAAATTCGGAATTGAGAACAACGAAAGAAAGTATAATGGCAAACTAAACAACACACTTTTAATCAACACCACCTTCCCTCCCTTTGATAGATATCTTCCTTTCCAGTTTGCTAACTTTTTGGATACTCTCTCTAAAACAAGATTCTAAATGGCCTTGGAAGAGGGATTTGCCCCTAACAGAAGCCTAAGATACAAGATTGGCAAAGGCACAATCTGGCATCCAATAATGCCCGCCAACTCTCCTATATTAGGAACGTTCCCAACTGGAGACATAGTTGACTTCTCCAAGTTTAACTTCAACCCTTAGACACCTTCAATGATGAGAAGCAACACTTTCAAATTTTTCATTACGTCCATCTCCACCTTCAACAATAACAGGAAATCATCTGTAAACTGAAAGAGAGATATAGATAGCCCCCCCATTAATAGGAGAGAACCCCTCCAATAACCCATTAGCTTCTGCCTTCATTACTATCCTACTAAGCAATTCAACAGCCATAATGAACAGGTAGAGAGATAACGGATCAACTTGGCGTAAACCTTGGCTTCCTTTGAAAAAGCCTTTAGGAGAACCATTCACCATAACCAAAAAGGAAGGGAAAGATATGCAAATTTTCATCCAATTTCTCCATCTGATTCTAAACCCCATCCTCTGAAGCACCCAATCTAGATAGGCCACTAACATGATCGTACACTTTTTTCCATATCAATTTTACAGACAATTCTAGGACTTCCTTCTTTGATTCTAGCATCCACACATTCATTGGCTAGAAGTGAACAATCAACTATTTGTCTTCCCAAAACAAATGCATTCTGGGAACTTGAAATAATCCCATGGAGAGTGATCTTGAGGCAGAGCGCCAAAATAACACCTTATATAAACAGCCCACCAGACTAAAAGGGTGAAAGTCTTTCAACTCAGTCGCACCTTCCTTCTTAGGAATAAGGGTAATAAATGTTGCACTAAGACTATCTTTAGCTTGGAATGCTTCCATAACTGCCATAACATCTTTAACCACAATATCCCAACACACTTTCAAAATTTTAATTGGAAATCCATTCGGACCCGACACCTTCTCATCATCGATCACATTAAGAGCCACCTTCACTTCTTCCTCTAAAAATGGTCTCTTTAACCACCTCTATTGCTCTTCATTTATGCGATCAAAATCAACACCTTCAAGCTCTGGCCTACAAGGAAAAGGTTTTGCATACAATTTTTTATAATACTCTTCTATATGATCCCCAATCCCTTCTGGATCGGACACCCACTCCTCATCTCCACCTTAAGTGTGTTGATCACATTTATGGAATTTCGTAATGTCGTTATTCGGTGGAAAAATTTAGTATTCCTATCCCCCTCCCTCAACCACGTAACCCTTGATTTCTGCCGCCAAGATATCTCTTCCATTCTTAAGATTTTGTTCTAGTCCATTATTGCTTCCAACTTGACTTGATTTTCAGTCTCAAACGGAGGAGTGACCATCCTTTTCTGATCAAGAGCCTCAATCTTATGCAAACCCTTTTCTTCCTTTCCTATAAGCCACCAAATTCCTTACGTTTCCACTAAATAACTTTTTCTTTAAGGATTTTAAGTTTCTCACCAAAAACGAAGCTTGCCGATCCCTCCACTCTCATCTCTTCCCACCACGAGTTTATCTTCTCCTTAAATCCCGGGATCTCCAACTGCACCACCTCCAACCATATTTACCGTCCTCTTTGGACTCCTTATCTTTTGTTTGATTTATATGGATGATATTTTGAGGATGGTTGATGTGCAATTTGTGTCCTACAATGATTCCAGGCGGTAGTGGGTGTTAATCCCATATCAATTAAAGGTTGTTAAGTACCATTTTTTGTGAACATTAAACATGCCTGAAGTGAGTGAAACTTCACACATCTGGGAATAGTATGCCTTTAGTTTTGTACTGGTTGACTAGGAGTTTTATTTATTTTCTTAAGTTGAAGCCAGAGTCAAAGAAGGAATACACCAGTCCTGGACATTGCCCTACAGAGTCTATAATAGAGGCTACTTTAGGTAATCTAAAAAATTGACTACAGAAAGAAGGATTCTCTTTAAAGCTTTTTCTTGTGTTGTGTACGTAAACATAAACATTTTTCATTGTCTGGGTTAATTGATTACTCAGTTGAGGAGTAGTGCATCACTGGTTCTTGATTCATCCCTCCAATTGTCCATCTTGGTAAATTCCATATTTCTAGATTTAGTTTTCCGGGTTCTTGAATTTATAATTCTAGTTTCTAGTTTATTTTCCAGTTATTTTTCTACTTATAGGTTTTTGAACTTCAATTGGAATTTTATCTTTCATTTGCACTTACTTCTAATTTAGTTCTTATTTCTCTTCTTTCATTATCCCTTATTCATCTCTAAACCCTAATTGTTTTAATCTTCTTAGTCAATTTTCTTATATCATAACCCTAGGATTTTAAATTAAAATTCTGATTTTCAATATCCTTGGCCTATTTCAAATTACTTAATCGATACTTTCCCTGAATTTGTCCAAATAAATTTCTCCATTGACCCGAACTATTTCACTATAGACAATAATCTTCTAAATATCTTATAGAAACCCTAGTTTTCTATTGCTTTTGCCAGCCAATTATATAAAATAGTTTATTTTTAAAATCTGAATTCGAATCCCTTTGATTGTACCGTATCACCATTTTATATGTTAAGATACTTTCGAAATAAGTGTATGATCGTACATCCATCATTTCAATGTATCTATTGATGAGATTAGAGTGATATTATCTCTCACTCTAATCGCGCAAGAGATTAACTATTCATTCTCTCTTATCCCTTGTAATCAAAATGATGTGGCCGATGGGTTAGCCACGTGGGGGGCAAGTCAATCATCGACATACAAGGGTCTTATGATGCCTTATTTAATTTCTTCTCATTGTATTCTTATTCTGCTTTTCTTTTATTTTAATAAAAAATCAGTTATTTATCAGAAATAATTAAAGTGAGATTATGATTTTCTTTTTAATATATTAAGGAAAACCAAAACTAATCAAACTAGATTCAATAGATAAATATGGAAATACTTCACATAATGTATATGATTAGAGCTTCTTTAATTATATGTGACAACTTTATGGCTGTTTTACAGATAGAAAAAGCCTATTTATTTTTTGGAAAGCATAACCCTTTTTTTTTCTTTTTGGACAAAAAATATTAATTCTTATAAGCTTTGAAACAAATAGTAATGTACTAGTGCAAAGTCTAGAAAATTCATGGCAAATTTTGGTCTTTGTATAACTTTGTGTAGATTATCCAAATTAAATAATAATGTCAATATTCTAAATTAAATAATAATTTATGAGTATTCTTAAATTCAAGAAAATAATGATTCTATGAAATTTTCAATTAATTTAAAAGGTTATTTTATATAAGGACTTACATATTTACATATAAGCATGAATTGATGTTGTTTGCATTATTAGTATGTGTAATGGCTAATGTTACATGATTGTGTTCTTTGGACTCCTGTATACAAGCCCTATCTTTGTGTATGTATGACTGATGTGGGAGCATATGAAGTCAATAAGAAGAAGCTGGAAGACCATGGATAGTGCTCAAGACGTGTCCAGGAGTTAGGGATTTTTTTAGAGTTGTTTCCAGTTTATTTTAGAGTTATTTTATTTAAGTCCATGTAATTTTTGGGTTGTTTCTGGGTCTTATTTTGGGTTTTATTTTAATGTAACTAGACCCTAAAGGCCTTAGAAAGAAATTTTAACTTAACTTAAATTTTATGTAATAAAACATTAAATGCAAGGGATTTAGATGCAAATTCGGAATTTTATTTGGAGTCTAAGTAGGAATCCTACTTAGATTAGGAGTCTAGTGATTTATGTTTATAAACAAAGGAGATCATTAGGTTGGAATTCAGTTTTGAAGAATAAAACAATTGGATTTTGGTCTTGAAGCCCACGGTAGGCTGGTTGTCTCTTTCCATCCCTCATGGTTTAAGTGAGTCTTCTTCTTCCTTCTTGATCATTCTTCTCCCCTTTTATTCTCTAATCTTTTCTCTCTCTCTTGCTACTTTCTTCTTTCTTAATTATTTCTCTCATTTTTGCATCTTTTTCCTAATTCTTACATCTATCTTGTTGATTCTTTAAAGTTTCTGCACTTTATGATTTCTTCGATTAAAGATTCATCAATAATCTCTCTTTCTTGATTTTCTTGAATCCTCCATTAAAGAATCTTTGCAGATCTGAATTTTAAAAATTATATATACCTAGAGATCTCATAATTCGATGAAATTTTGTATGGGAATCCCTCAAGGGTCATCTAACTCCCGGTAAAATTTTATAAAATTATAATGCATCAGTAAGGGTATTTTGATAATTTCGAGACACAATCCAAAAATTATAGAAGTGCCCTTTTAGCCCTTTTCCACCATCTTTTCTTCTTTTTCATTCAACTTTCATAGATTCTTTGCTTCCCTTTGATAATCCAATCCTTCTTGAATTTGTTTATTTGATTTTTGATTAATTTCTTTAAAGATTTGGTTTCTTGAATACTTTATTTAAATTTTCAGCATTTTTTAATGGATAAATTACATAATGCCCCCCTTGACTATCTAACAATATACAGTTTCCCCAACTATCAGTAATTACAAACCCCCCTGGTAAAAAAGTGGAGAGGTGCTTCTGGAGTGTTATGTGATAAACGAATACCACTAAAAAATTGAAGGGAAAATTCTTTAAGACAGCTATAAGACCAGCCATATTTTATGGAGTGGCATGTTGGGCAGCCAACAAACAACACATACATAAAATGAGTGTGGTTGAAACGAGGATGTTGAGATGGATGAGTGGCAAGACTAGAAAGGATAGAATTAGGAATGAATCCATTCGTGAGAGCTTAGGTGTAGCACCCATAGGTGATAAATGAGGAAAAGTCAATTGAGCTGGTTTAGGCTTATGCAACGAAGACCAATGACTGTACCAGTGAGGAGGAGTGAGACAATGCAAGTTGAAGGTGCTAAAAGGACTAGAGCAGCTTGTAATTTAACGGTAGATATGGCCCTAAACAGAGCAGAACAGCAAAACAGTGGAACAAGATTCCTCTAGCCAACCCCAAATAGTTGGGATAAGGCGGTTTGTTGTTGTTGTACCATTTGTTTTAAATCTTATTTTTTAACAAATAAAACATAATTTTGAAATCTCAAAAATATCCTTAATGAAGTAAAACCCAAATCGTGCATCTTCTTCTTCTTCCTTCCTCAACCCTTTTTTCTCCTCTGCACTTACTCCATTGCACCGCCACCACCACCACAACTACCAACACCCCACTACCTCCTTCCCCACCACTACCATTACCACCACCACCACCACCACTACCTCATTCTACTACCACTACAGTTGCTACCTCTTCTACTACCACTACCACCTCCTTTACCCCTCACCACAACCACCAGCACCGTCACTACCTCCTTCCCCACCACCACCACCGTTGCTTCATTGGCCGTTGATCAAACGGCGATGGCTTTGATGATCGTTGATCATGCGGTGACTGCTTGATGGTCATTGATCATGCAATGATGGCTTGATGGTTATGATCAAATGATGATGGTTTGGATGGTCATTGATGAAGTGGAGATGGCTTGAATGGTCGTTGATCAAGTGGTGACGGCTTGGATGGACATTATCAAATGGTAATGGCTTGAATGGTTATTGATCAAGTGGCGATGGCTTGAATAGTCATTGATCAAGTGGTGATGGCATGGATGATGGGTTGGATGGTCATTGATCAAATAGCGATATCTTGGACGGTCATGATCAAGTGAGGCTGGTTTAGATGGTTGTTGATCAAGCGATGATGGCTTAGATGGTCCCTTGATTGTTGATCAAGCGGTGATGGCTCGATGGTTTTAATTTGACAAATGGTTGGCTAATTAGATCATCAATTGAAGGGCCTTGATTGGGTCTGGTATATGCGCATCTTTTGATCGTTAAATCGGAATATGTTAATAGATAGCACATTAGTACAATTTATGTAAAGTTTTATAGGGATAGGGGCATTTTTTGTCTTTATATGGATCAAGGGCACTTTCATCATTGTAAAATACCCCCGTGTTCCATAAAGGTAGTTTTGGGTTTTAGAAAGAACTTTTAGTCACCTGATTCATTTGACTAACGGTCAACAATGGACAACTGATGGTAGGGTGCTTTTTGTAATCAACAAAATTGGTCAAAGGGGATCCATAGTATTTTTGATAGTCAAGGGGGGAATCTATATATTTTCAGATAGTTCAGGGGGCATTATGTAATTTACCCTTCTTTAATTTCAAGAAACATTCTTTTTGGCTTGTTTTAATTGATTGAGTGTAGGAATATTAATTTCCCTAATATCCTACATCAACGACCAAATTCAGTATTGATTTTAATATAGATAGTTGATCACATCATTAACTTATCTAACCACTAAACGAGGTTTTACGTAGTAAATGTTAATTTGTCCTAGCGTACCTTATTCTATCTTAATTTTTTTCCAGCAAATCTGAACAACACTGACAAGATATACAATACTAGTCACCAATACGAGCTGTGTTTCTCCTCCTAACAAGATGCCTTCAAGAAACACGGTATTAAGGTATTCATGAATCATGATAATGTCTGCACCAATAATTTGCACTTCTGTCACTAGAATAAAAGGATATTATTCCCATTATGGAAATTAACCTTACAATCATCAGCACTGCAAAGAATTTTATTCACATCTTCTCCACCAGAGTATATCTCATAAATTTGTCTTTCTATTAGCACACCATAACCATAACAAGGATAGCTAGCTATTCCAAATAAGATTAGAACCCTTTTTGTATTGTTCACTCCTCATAAGGTGCATAATATGATGAAAATACATAATAAATTCAGAAGTAAACAAACTATTAATTACAGGCTGACATGCATAACAGTATCTTGACATTAAATTACCTCATTCCGATCCCCGGTGCATTGATCGCTTATAAGATGCCTAAGATACTCTTCAAACTCTTCATCAGGAGCCTGAAATTTTAAACAATCACCTATGAAATAAAGTTGGCAGAGAATCATCCGACTTTAGAAAATCCAGAACAATACAACAATGATTATAATAATTACAGTACATGAAGGTAGAACTGGAGAATGTTAAGTAGTTTTAGGTCCCTTTGTAATAAAATATCAAATAGGGAAGATGTAGTAGATAAGATCTGCAGGCCAAAGTATGAAGATATGTAGAAGCAAGGAGAAGCGACCCCGGCAGCCACAAAGTCATTCACTGTTCAGTCTCCATTGAGCTACAACAGGGGGAAGAAGATGTTGGTGTGTGTGTGTGTGTGTATGTGCCATGGACACTCCCAGAAATGGAAAGAATCCAATCCCATCTCCCAAGGAGAGGGCACTTATAACCCCCCCCCCCCAAGCACCAAAAGGGGTGATGAGCTTGCTCATGGAGTAAATGCACTGGATCCTTGGCCACATAAACCACGTTCTGGGTCCACTGACTGTCAATACTATGTAAGAAAAAGATTAGTGGTAGTGGTACAAGACACGCCAACTAGATCTGATACAGTAAGGACTTCGGTTTCCTCCCCCCCACTAAGGCATGCAATGGACAACATAACTGATGTCCTGCATGGAGAGAAAGGTAGCCCCTTGTAGCAGCATCAGCACTGCCAACAGCCATTGCAGTGCCCAGGGACAGGCCTCTTGAAAACTCTAATACCAGTCTCCAAGCCCCCAGTTTGATTGATAAGCAGGCAGGGTGACCCAGCCAATCCTATAGTCCTCTTTGCCACAAACACAAGTCCAAGATGCATGGGACCCAGCCAATCCTTTAGTCCTCACTTTACACATTGCAGTTCAGCACAGGCTACTTGGCCAGCACCAAGTTCCCCACATGGCTCTGGGTTAAAAATGAAGTTCCACCGTTGTGCTGAGTCGGACTGGCCAAAGCAGTGCCAAACCAGCTACAAATGTTGGGGTTTACAGAATGACACCTAAATGGTGTTGATTTGGCATGCCCCTAAAGTACATCATCTACAAGGTTTGCATTCAAACTCAAAGTTGTAACACTTCTGAAGTACAATTCAAAGATTATCTGTAGAACCTTCATCTATATTAAAGCTATTCAATATATATTTGCATATAAAAGGCCTTTTGTGCAGTAATGCAACACACCAGACGAACTCCAAAGGCTTTGGCAACACCTGCTACAGAAACGTCCGAATGCAAAGGGCCAACAGCTCCATATATAAATATCTGCAAGGATGAGCACAGGTTTGGACCATACAAGGAACAAAGTTTAGGAAGACAAGATATTCATCACCAAGAAATTCACAATGAGCTCTAAACAATTTGTAAAAGCCTACCATATCATTAGTTGATTTCCTCTGTTCAACTTCTTCAGCTACAGAATCGATCTGCATTTGGAACGAAATCATAAAAAGGAAACCATCTTATGTACTTGCCGCATTTACAAAAATCTGATACAATTTAATTGGTACAAATAATATAAGATAGAAAACAGGTTCGAAAAATGAAAAGCCAATGAAAGTAGTGTTTTTAGTTGGAAAGTAAATCCACAATAATCATTCAAAAGAACACAAATCAAATAGCCTTTACCTCTTCTTCTATAGTAGGCTGGCAATATAAGAAACTTAACAAACTAAGAGATCAAATAAGTACTTCAGATGAAGATTGATGTATAACTTAAAAGAACTTTAACAAGTTCCAAGATCAAACTGATCTGAAGAAAAAATAAATAAATAAATATTGTGACCCCTCCATGCGTCCTGACAAAACTGAGGTGATTCACAGCTGAATCCTAAAACTGAAGGAGTCTGCACTTTGTTGAAAGGCCAATGCAATTTTCAGGGGTAATGACTGGCTCGAAATAATTAATAAAAGCAGTCACCTCAAGGGTGTTCCTATCGCTATGAATACATTAAATAAAACTCCATCAATTGTTCATGCATTGACTGGTAACATCATTAACAACTAAGAGAAGAAAATAGATTTATTCAGCCTGCATGATAGCGGCTTCAGAAACATAGTTGTGCTGTCCAAAGATGACAAGACCACATGACTAACTTCAAACACCGCAGGGTTCAGCATTATGGACCAACTGGCGGAAATAGGAAATAAATCTTTACATTAAAAGGTGAAAAGCAAGGGGACATGATCATCTTGCTTCCGACCACAGGTATCGCAAAAAAAATGATTGTACACAAATTATATCTACTTTTGCATTAGCATTCAATGTAGTGATTATGATGGCAAACAAAGTTTTTTGGCCTCTCTCAAGTATTAACTTCTTAATGTCTGATAATATTATCAAACCTCCAAAGGCCATCTGACTCTTTAGAATGAGAAAACCACATGTAAAGAATCCCCTTCTACTATCATATACCAGAACAAAAAAGTCTTTTAAAGCCTGAGAAAACCAAGTGTAAAGGATCCCCTTCTACTATCATAGATCAGAATGGAAGATTCTGAAGTACCAAGACCTTGTGAAAGAGAATGTACTTCCACTCCATTTGACCTCTGGAATCCAATCAGGCAAGGAAAAACTTTAAGAATCTCAATGCGGTTAATTTAAGTTACAGGACAACCTGGACCAGAGGAGTACCTAGGATGACAATTTTAAAAACATTGAACAATCATGTAACACTAACACCAAACTGGGTTTCATCCATATTGAAGTAAAAAATTATGATGAGTTCAGTAAGAAAGTGATTTATGCTTTAATTGGATGGATGATTTATGGCTGAACTTTTTGGCTAGTAGTTCTAATATTTTGCAGGAAAATGGATGATTAACATTATCAATGTGACCATCATTCTCACCTCTTTCTTTTTGCCAAGCAAGTGGGGTGGGTAACTTATATTTTTAATGTGATTAATTATAAATCCATTTCTTTTGGCTGGTATCGATTGGTTATGTTTTGCCTCATTTATGAAATTTTCCTTCGATGTAATTCTTTTCACCAATATTGTCCTTCTGCTAGATAGATGCCATAATTTAATCCACTCAAACTGGTAATTGAACCAGGAGACACAACACCACCACATACATAGCTTCGAACTCCCAGCCCATTGTCAAATACTATTTCAGACAATCCATGCTTTTAATATTTAGAAGCAAAACAAGTTCTGGTAATAAACCAATGTTCTTTTGAATACTCAACAAAAGCAAAGGATCAGTCAGTATCCAAATGATAATTGACAAATACTACGGACTATATGGCACTACTGTAATGTTTGGATGGGAGAAGTGCTGTAGTTCATTAGCATTTTATCTTTATATCAACAGTACCTTGGTGCACATATTGAACCTATTTCATGCAAATAAGAACTTCTGAAAGAGCAGCCACAAGCCCTGCATAAATTTTTTGTTGTCTGCTAGTGAAATATATTATGTTACCTACAAATACTATCATATGGCACTACTGAAAAATATTTGGATGAGATACATGATACAGTTCATTAGCATTTTATCTTCAGATCCATTGTAGATTAGTGCACATATTTAACTTATTTCATGCAAAAAAAAAAATAAGAATTCCTGAAAGGTGGCTACAACCCCTACAAAATTAAGTGGTTTAGTAAGAAGAAGAACATGGCAAATCAAGCACGTTTACCTAAAAACCTGGTCAAAATCTTTCAGCTTAAAGCTAAATAGAAAATTAGGAAGCACTATTTTATAGAGTTCAATCAGAAAAGCAACTAAAATATGTTGCACAACAAATGAAGCCTTTACATCCAAAAACAGATGGAAGAAACATTTAATTTAAACCCTTTAAAAGCAGCACGGCATATATCAGAGTAGAAAATACCTAAGGCCATAAGATATGCATACCAACAACATACCAGTGAACGTAGTGCAAATGCAGAAGATGGCACTCACCATTTGGACATCCCCTCCTAAAACAACATGTACCCACTAAAATATATGTAATCATCCATTTTTTTATTTATTTTGTTGTCCTTTCTCCATGCTTCTTCCTCATCATCCAAAAGAATGCAATAGATCAGATAGTAACAATTATCTAAGCAGGTTTTTATTAACACACAAGATCTCCTACACTGTACCTATCGAATGGTGAGTCAAGCCCTATGCATATATGTCACATGTACAGGTATGCAATGGGTAAGTAGAATTTAGGATGACATATGAGTATGCTGGAATTCCTCATCAGAGTAATAGAATAGTATGAGAAATGAACAGCATTAATAAATGTTGTGCATGCCTGTCAATGGCACCAAATGAATACTAGAAATCCTTTACAGGTCTATGGTATTGTTATAACTAGTATCTTACATCATTACGAACCACGGCAGTATGCGATATAGCCCAACCTATAGAATGAAGCTTTCTACATAATGACGGTCCCAGTTGGTCCTCAACGGTGCCAAGCCTGAGCTATGGAAAGGGATAGAAAAGCATATATTAGAAACATAATTTAATAACAATGAGAAAACTATGAATTAGCCAAAAACTGTAAAATTTGGTGACCAATGCCAATCTAATAAAATTAACAGAAATGAAATCACTTCTGCCTAAAAACCATGAATTGCAAATTTCAAAATTGTCCTTTCTACCTGCATAGTTGGAATTCTAGGTACATAGGAACAAAACCAAAAATCCAATTCTTTTTTAATATGCCATTGTAGTGGTCATCATCATTCTCCAAGCCCAGTCCCCATCATTTAGGGTGGAATATATGAATCCTACTCTGCCATTCCAATCTATTTTAGTTTCATATCTTTATCTCAAAGCCATGCACTTTTTGGCCTCCCCTTGCCCCCCCCCCCTTTTTTTTTTGATAGAGAGATATATGAGGCAAACTTAATTAAAACAAAGCAAGGACCAACAAGGGATTCACCAGGTTGGTGAATACAAAACAAAAGCGAAAACAGAAAACAGACAGAAAAAAGAAATTACACATTCGCACACCAAATCTCGTCCTTTTATAGGCTTTAACTTGCAAAAATTTCCTTCATACTAGTCCTGTCACCACTCATCAGTCATCATTGCACATGACCAAACCATCTCCATTGACCATCCCTTTTTTATCACCTATTGGGCCTACAGTAGGTTGATGCATTCATTTCCAATTTCCACCCTTGCAGTATCACCACTTATCATATATGCGTGTGTATATTTTTCAAGGTATTCAGAAGTATTTTAAAATTTTGTATAGAAAGACATTTGAGACTTACAAACAGACAAGGTGTAGGGCGCAGTAAACCAAAAAAAACCAAAGAAACATCAGAAATTCTACAGTTAAAACTGAAAAAAAAAAAATACATTAAGAAATATATAACTCGCTGAATATTAGTTTGTAAGTGCCAAATTCTACATTGAAATATATCTACACAAATAAATATAAAATAATTACCATCATATAATCATATCAATAATATCAGACAACAAAAGAAAAATAAATCATGGAATTGAAATTCATGTTTTTGAAAAGTACGATGTGCTCTTTGCCTGATGGAGGAGGAATCGGTGGACCATGTTTTGGTTCATTGCGATGTGGCATCTAGGGTGTGGAACTTCTTTCTCTACCACCTTAAGATCCCTTGGTCTTTTCTTTATCATTTCCAAGAGTTGATCTTGGGTTGGTGGATTCGCGATTTAGAGGTTTTGCCTTGTATCATCTGGACTGCACTCCCGGGAGTCATTTGTTGGGATCTATGGAAGGAAAGGAACCGGAGAATTTTCGAAGGCAAGAGTAGGAGCCATGAGGAGCTGATTACTTCCATTTATCAGAATCTCTTTAATTAGTGTTCGGTTAGGGAGGAGTTTGACGAGGGGGATAGGTACACTTTATGGTGAGGAGTTGTAATCTTTTTTTGCTTGTTGAGCTGCTTTGTTTCTTTTTTATTCTGCTTTTGCTGTTGCCCTTTGTTTTGTGTTGTTGCCTTCATCTTTTTTCAATAAAGTTTCTCATTTTACCTCTCAAAAAAAAATGTTTATATACAATAAAAACAAAGGACTTACAGAATCTCATCGCCTACAGCAATGACTGAGGCTGTGAGAGTGCTGCTTTGATGCGCATCCACATTGTTCCGACCATTGGTTATGACAGGACCATCTCCACAAAGCAGAGACGAATTTTTTTTTGCTCTACCTGCTCTTTCTAGTCTTCCATCAGTAAGCAGATATGCAGGTCTAAAGTTCTCCTTGCTGCTGGAGGAATCATTGACACACAATAATGCATTTGGAACTGTGTCATATATGCTCCCAATGGAAGTATAACTGCAAAAACATAAATATTAGATTTAAAATTAAAAAAAAAAAAAGGTTCAAGATTTGAATCAAGAACAAGACATTATAGTGCATCAATGACTTTTAATTAAAGTTATCCAAATATCCTGCATCTGCAAAAGTTGACAACAGACATTAAGATAGTTCTTTAGAAAAAGAAAAAGAGGGAGATTGTATCAATGAACCAGAAAAGAGGAAAGAGCCAAAAAGGCCAAGATATATAATAACAAACTTTAAGATACTTGCAATCCAATCTGAGAAAGAAAAGTACCCTTGGTCATAAAGACTGCAGTATTGAACCTTGCAGGTCAGAAGAAAGGCCCATATATCCCTGTTGATAGACATAATAAAGTTAAAACAATTCAGTTCTTTTCTTTTCTCTTCTTCTTCTTCTTCTTCTTCTTCTTCTTGTGTGTCTGTGTGTATGTGCGTGTCTGTGAATAAATTAAATCTCTTTCATGACGGAAACCAAAAAGAACAGAATAACATTTGCACACTTCATACGCATCACCAATAAACACCTTGTATTACAAGTTTGGAAGAGATTATCGGAAAAGCTCTTGTCCCAAGGATTTTCTAATCCTCCTGGGATTCTTGTATATAAAATTTCCTTCAAGTTTACACAGAACACAAAAACAAGGTGGGAGAGCCTTACCTAAGCAACTTGAATACTTAAATGTGGAGTTTTGGATTATCATGACCTGTTTATATTCTTATCTGCATGCCACTTACTTAAGTTTGACACCCACATTAACATTTTAACTGTCCACTAGCATGGTTATAATTATAGTTGATTAATTGTCTTAATTATTAGTAGATGACAAGAAAAGGCTACAATGAGCTTGTTGTGACTAATAATTAAATAAGAAAATATTGTTTTCCCAAATGTTTGAAATTTATCAGAAGCTTCCTAGGCTCTAGCGAGGTGCCTAAGAAGGAAAAATGCATGTAGAGGTCCTTGCAATTCATGTTCTACACCTTGATATATGCGGCAAGGATTTTCTATGCCGATGCTAACCTCCGCTGAGGTCAAGGGGCGGCCACATCAGCATCAAAAGCGATTTACACATGCCCCCAAAAAGTGAAAATCACTTTCGGCACTGATGTTTCCACCCGTTTGACCCTCAGCAGAGGTTAGAGGAGGATAGGGTCGGCGTATAGAATCCAAGCCGTGATATATGTGATTGTGCATGTGCACATGTGTACACAACTTATAGTTCATGGACAACCTGTATGACCAATCCAAGATGGGATTCACTCTCATGAAAGGTGGCCATCCGGGCGAACTAGGAGAGAATTGTTCTTGGCCAACCTGCACAGGCAATAAACAACGTAAAGAGTGACCACATATTTAATTAAGCCTTTTAACGGGTAGTGATGACTTAAGAAGAACCCTACAAGATAGTCTTGGAAGCAAAAATAGCCTTTAGCTAACATAAAAGAAATGATATCTTGTTGACAAAGCATCAAAGATGCAATCATATACCGCATTAGGATCACCAATTCTGGTACCAAGAAAAATAGCTCTAATTGGTTTGTCCCTCAGGAGAGCTTCCAAACCAGACTTGAAATCCTGGCCAATAGTTTCCATCTTCAAATCATAACTGCTCACAAAAAGAAAAGGTCCAAAATAAACTCTCATGCTTGAACATAGTGAGTAAAACTGTTAGAAAGCAATATCTGTACAATTACACAATATGTACTAATAAAAACAGAAAACAACAAAAGTTTTCCCACGTAGTGGCTGTTTCGTAAGTGAAGGAGTTGATCTCAGGGAAAGCAGACGGGCTCTCAAAATAGATGGTTCGTATTGGACACTTCAATCCACAATTTGTAGGGCTCCCATTTGAATGATTATTCTTTTTATGCAAGAAATATCCAGCCCTAAGCAGATGGAGCAAAACCTGCAAAACCAAGTTCATGTTAAATATCTATGTAGCAAAGCTTGTTTTATTGAAAAAAAAAAAGAATTTTAACTTAGAAAAACATGTCGGAGAAATTACAGTCGAGTCTTTCCCTCCATTAAAGCTGAAGGCAACCTCCTCCAATCTGTCCAGAAGAAAAAACAACTGAGTAGTTGCAAGCATAAGTAAATCGTATTCAGTGCATAAGGTGAAGCGACAGAGGTAACATAATCATCTTATGCTTTCAAAATATCATGGTTGAATGAAAAGGCAAGATATCAATACATTGCTTATCCTCAGTTTCTTATGCATGGTGTATAATGTTAACTGCATGTTGATTGAAAGCAAATAGACTCATACCCATAATCGTAAGCATACCCGTACCCGGTAACATAAACAAGAATTAAATTGTAATGAAAGTTTATTTTTTATTAAAATCATCAGTTAAAGCATATCAGGATTCTCCCATAACTTGAGTTCAATTTCTAATTTTCCTGAAAAGATGAACAAAGAAACACTTGCAAAGAAATAAAATGTGAAAACTCATTCGTAGAGAATTAAAAGAGGGGAGAAGGGTCCATGGTCACTAATGACAATCTTAAGACTTACCCCTCCTAATGAATTAGCAATGCCATCTTCCTCCACATGAACATGATTAAACTACATCAACAAAATAACATAGAAAACAAGAAGCTATTCCAAAATGTTTAATTTTTTTATTTTTTATTTTTGGATGGATACTTCTTTATTTGAAAGATGGCAATTCTCATTCAAAAACAGCAAAGCAGAAATACAAAGTTCACTTGGAGAGTGAACCTATATAAATTTATTTTATTTTTTTGGATGGATACTGGAAAAAATTTATTAATGAAAGAGAATATTTAAAAGAGGCTTACGCCAAAAAGACTAGAACAAAAGCAATACTGTTCAAGAAATGAAACATATAGGATTAGCTTGCCACTATATATGTCATTTCTCAAGGCTACAACTGTTGCCACAGAAACTGTAAGAGAGTTTGTCAACCTTAGCAGGTGTTCAATTTGGAGGCCAGCGTTGCGCTGATAAACTTGCAATCACTGACTCACTGTTCAATTGATCGATCTGCGTGATTACGTAAGGCACTCTGGCTGATTCTCTACTCCCTTTTGATGAAATTACAAGGAGAAGAACGGCCAATCATCATCAGATGAATATAAAAAGAAATTACCACCCTAAACAAGTGAACATGTCCATGTCTCCAAGATCCAATCAGAAAGGCTATTGATCCAACCAATGATCATGAAGGAACCTCCTTCCACCAATACATCATGAAAACCCGAAGTGTTGGAAAATTTCAATCCATGAAAAAGTGCCATTTGCTCTGCCCTGGCAGAGTCACCCTCACCGACCAGCCCAGAGTATACAAACAGAAACTCAGCTAACTCACCCCTAAAGATCCCCCTATGCCTAAAGGATCCAATTCCCAAGATAGCATCAGCGATGCAAACCAAACCAATGGGCCCAAATATCAATGCACATGCCCAAGAAGAGATACAATAATTCATGGTCCCAATAGCTTTAGTAGTTATTGCATTAGGCCATTTTTGTGTTACTATGTTTTCTAAACTTTGGTACTTATTTGGTTTGATTTTATTTAGTTTCTAAGTTGCTTTAGGTGTCTTACTCTTAGGATATTTCAGTTACTAGTCTCCATCACATTTCTTGAGTTCAGATTTATATCTGTTAAAACTTTGCCTGTTTGACTTGATTTTGGTTTTATTAGGAAAAAAAAATTCAGTTACTATCTAACCAGAATACTCAGAGAGTATTAGTTTGTGATGGGACTTTCAGTTACATTTTAGTTATGACCAAAATACCAACAGAGTATTAGTTTGTGATAGGATTTGCATTTTGCAAAGATTTACTTTAATCAACAGTTTCTTTTGTAGTTTTCTAGTAATCAGGGTTTGTAAAGGACTAGTAATAGAATCTTGTTCATTATATGGAAGACAAATAGTGGTGTAAATCAATTTTTTAGCTATGAATAGAATCTCAGCAAGTGCTTGTGAAATTTAATGTTGAGTACGCCGCGAAAATCTCACATTGGCTATAAAGATCCATTTTTACTTCCTCTAGTTCACAAATTTGCTTTTTTTGATGGAAGAACGCAAATTCAGGAAAGGAAGAGAGTTGTGAAGCTGTAGGAGTTGAAACATGTCAAAACAGAGGAGAATAAATACAGGCCTCACAATGCAAACCAGTCCAACAAAGAGGTATGATCAGCGATATTGAATTTAGTCAGGTGAAGAAAAATCCAAGAGCCAACTAGTAGACAAGTTTCCATTAAAGCTGGAGAAAATGATGTAAACGACATGATGCAGGCCAAAGGATACCATGATGCTTGTGTGACAAAAGAAACACTTCCCAACATTGGCATTGGTGGAGTACCTTTTTTTATAAGGTAATTTCTTAAAAGAGCAGAAAAACAAAACAAGAGGGGAGGGGGGGGTGGATGAGAGATACAAACCAGCCCCCCAAAGCCCAACACGATCTCTGGGGCCAGGGAACTTACCAGAGACCTAGGGTGTAATACCCCAACCCCTTGAGGGGTAATTTGAGAAAAAAAAAAAAAAATGAAGGAAACGAAAATGAAAGGGCAT
>JAOXJP010000015.1:8244707-8264044 GCA_025762735.1 Platanus orientalis | reverse complement strand
GATTTCTCAAGAGTTAGAGAAGCTAATCTCTCATAATATTTCCAAAACAAGAGCAAGATAGTTGAAATTTAGTTCATAACCATTACCTTGCTCATTTGAGTTCATTCTCTTATATATTGGACGAAAGTGATTAATGCCCATTAGATTAGAACATTCTCAAACGGTCAAATGATATTGGTCATTGATTAGAAACTGATTTTTAAAGATTAAACCATTATACAATATTTCTGCTACTTTGGATTGATCCAAGTGCAAAAAACACTCAATACTAGCAACTGGAGGGATGTTGGTTTGATCCCGAATCGATCATGGATTGATCTAAATGTTCTGTAATGCCTTTTAAAAATTCAAAAATGCTATATAGGCCTTCGGATCACCCCTCCATGGTCTGGGAAGGTCCTAAGACCTTTAAAACCCTTCCTTAGACCCTTGATTTACCTAGACTACTTCACATTACCTGATTTACCTTGTGAGAGCTTGGAGAAGATGTGAATCCTTTGGGATGATTTGCCAACTCCTGGATTGACCTCTTGAGGCTTTCTTGGTACTTGATGATGATTTTCATGATGCTTGAACTCAAGAACCTTCTATACTTTAACATAACTCTACTCATACCTTAATTTATACATTGCATATATTTTATAGTTCATGGAATTTACAACATATTACATTTACACCTTAGAGATATATACTTTTGTATTATGGGAAAGATATAAGTCTCATGTTGAGTTGAGAGGTCCTCTTGTTGGTGAATGAGTCCTAACCTTGGATGAAAGAGTCCTTAAGTAAACTCTTATCTAAGGGTGTCAACGAGCCGAGTTGAGTCGAGCTTTGCCCCGCTTAGCTCAGGCTCATCACACAAAACATCAGACTCAGGATTGGACAAGTCTGAGCTTAGCTCAGACTCGGCTCGGCTCGTCATATCACAACATCTATTCCTAATGCATATGATATATGTGTAGAAGGATAAAAATGTAATAAATAAATAAATTCACACCCCAAAAGTTTGTACCCAAAACGAAGCATCAAATTCAAAAGATATGATTCAAATATTAAAAAAAAGAAGTGCACCATTACTTCATTAGACACATGACGTCATAGACATTATTTATTAGTATTATTTTTTTGAATCTTTTTCATGAAATTTTTTTTTATTTGATTGACATCGATTTGACTAATGTTTAATCAAATTTCTTTATAAAAAAAATAAAATCAGTTAATAACTAGTACTATGGATTTAATTTGACATTAACATTATATCCTTAAAAAAACAATTTTATATAAATAAGTTTTTTTAATTATTTTGATCAAATCAGATTTCCTTATAAAAAAATCAAATCAATTTATTAACAAGTACCAAGTGATTTGATTTCAATGTACATTTTAAAATATGTGTATATTTATTAACATAACCTTAATGAGCTGAGCTATTAGCAAGTTGATCCTAGTAGATATCAGCTCAGGCTCGTTTAACTAAACGAGCTCAGTTAGAAGCTCAAGCTCAGCTCATGACGGGCCGAGCTCTGAGCCAACACAAGCTAGCCCGGCTCATTGACAACCATACTTTTATCTTCATTGTGTTTGGGTTACAATCATCCATTTATCAATCCAATACAATAATTTTTTTCTTTTCTCTTTTTATTTTTATTTTTTTACCTTAATCTTCAAATATTCGAACTGCATCAAATTGGTATTAGAGCAAATTTTGATTCTTGGAGTTAGGACCACGATGCTGATGGGAAGAGGAAAACAACCTTACACGACATTAATCCAAGATTTGTTTCTTCGAGACAAGGTGAATGAATTACGATAGTCAAATGTCAGTCTTCAAATAACCATGGAGGAGATTCTACGGAGGCTCCTTTCAACAAGCAATCTGCCGAATCATCCACCATCCAATATCTCATTTGATGTTCATAATTTAGAAGAAGAATGTGATGATGTTTCATGCTCTACATCAATGCGATCAATATCCTACCCACTTTTTTCTATATTGTATACAATCAGCATGAGCCATGGAGCATCTTGCATGTGCACTAGAGAATTTTGACAAAAGTATTTGTGTGGATGTTCCCAACTTTGATTGTAAACTCGATCTTGAATCTTATATTAATTGAATTGTTTTTTTTTGGAAAAGTTTTTTTAATGGAAAGAAATGTTGGAAGAAAGAAAAGTTGAGTTTGTTATTACTAAGCTCAAAAGTCATGCATTACTTTGGTGGCAACAATGCCCACTTAAACAAGAACGTAGAGAAAACTAGCCAATTAGTACATAGATGGAAATGAAACTAAAGTTAGATGATAAATTCCTCCCAGATGACTACTCTCAAACTTTGTATCAAAAATTTCATCATCTTCGTCAAAGGAATGATTAAAGCGTAAATGATTATATGGAGGAATTTTTCAAATGTTTAAGTCAGCTTACATTAGAAGAGACCGATAACCAATTGGTAGTTAGATACATAAGTAACTTAATGCAAATAATTCAAGATGAAATTGCTTTACACCATGTGACTTATCTTGATAAAGCTCACTGATTGGCTTGTAAAGCCGAAGAGAAATTAAAAAGAACATCTCTTAGGAGGTTTAAAATCTTTAGCTTTATTAAGACTTCTAAAGAAAGGCAGGTTACACAACCCACCGGTCCTAAGACCCAAGTATCCACATCACATGATAAGGCCCGAACAAGTGGACCATCTTTCAATTGTTTTGGATGTGGAGAAAAAGGACATTGTGCCTATGATTGTCCTAAAAGACATAGTGACCGCTACTTAAACTTAATTGATGATTGTGGATGATGGCAATATTGTCCATCAATCTAATGATGATGAACCGTGAGAAGAACCTCAAGAATTTTGTGACCCAAACAGTGGAGTAAAAAGCCTTGTTATAAGGTGAGTTTTATCTATCCCAAAGAGTTTAGAAGATGATCAATGGTTGAGAAATAATTTCTTCATAACTATTGTATTTCTTATTGTAGAAAATGCTTGGTTTTAATTGATTCAAGAAGTTGTGAAAATATGGTGGCTAAGAGCATGGTGGAAAAATTAAAATTGAAATGTGAACCCCATCCGAGACCCTATGACATCTCTTGGTTTAAAAAGGGATGTGAAGTCCCATTAAAAAAAATGCTTGATTAAATTTTCAATTAAAGAATATGGTGATGAAATTTGGTTTGATGTTTTGCCTATAGATGCATATCATTTATTATTAGGGCATTCATGGAAATTTGATCGGAATACACACCATGATGGAGAGAAAATACTTATACCCTTTCACTTAGTGGGGTAAAATATACTTTGACTCCCCTTAAGAAAATGCCTTGTCAAGTTATTAAAGAGGAAAATATCAATCTTTTAACTTTAAAAACATTTCAAATAGCTTATAAGGAGACCTCTTTAGCTTGTATTATCATTGTTTGGGAAGTCAACCAAGAGATAAATAAAGAATTATCAAGTAGCTTGGTAGAACTTTTAAATGAATTTTCTATATTTCACCTTGGAGGAGTTATTGGATGGTTTACCACCAATGCGTGACATCCAACAGCAAATTGACTTGATGCCTGGAGTCACATTACCAAATTTGCCACATTATCGAATGAGCCCAATAGAATATGCCGAGCTCCAAAGGCAAGCAAAGGGTTTGCTAAAGAAATGGTGTATTCAAGAGAGCCAAAGCCCATGTGTGATTTTGGCTCTTCTTACTCCTAAAAAAGATGAGACCTGGAGAAAGTGTATTAATAGTAGTGCTATCAACAAAATCATGGTAAAATATAGATTTCTCATACTCTAACTTGATGATTTACTTAATATGTTACATGGTGCAAAAATATTTTCTAAAATTGACCTTAGAAGTAGATACCACAAAATTCACATCCAAGTGTGATGAGTGGAAAACCACCTTTAAGACCCATGAAGGACTATATGAGTGGCTTGTTGTGCCATTGAACATTAAATGCATCAAGTACCTTCATGAGGCTCATGACTCAAGTATTTAGACCATTTATTGGAAAATTTATGGTTGTTTATTTTGATGACATACTTCTGTTTAGCTCTTAATGATCATGTGCGTCAAGTTTTATAGGTTTTACGCAGGGAAAGCTTTATGTTACTTTTCAGAAATATTCATTTGTGGTTGAAAATGTAACCTTTTAAAACTATGTTATCTCCTCTCAAGATGTCAAGGTGGATGAAGGAAATATCAAGGCAGTTGCAAAATGACCAACTCTAAAGTTAATTATTGAAGTGCAAAGCTTTCATGGATTGACAACATTCTATAAATGGTTCATCAAGAATTTTAGCACCATCGTTGCTCCCATGACTAATTGCCTAAAGTCTAAAGAGTTTATTTGGACCAAGGAGGTTGATCAAAGTTTTGAGTTAATTAGGAGAAAATTGGTTGGAGCACCTATACTTGCTTTATCCAATTTTGATGAAATATTTGAAGTAGAATGTGATGCATCACATATAGGAATCGGGGGCATCTTATGCCAAAAAGGGCACAAATTTCTTATTTCAGCCAAAATCTTAATGACGCTAGGATGCACTATTCTACTTCTAATTTAGAATTTTAAGTTGTGGTGCAAGCTTTTAGGTTTTGGCACCACTTATTTGATTCACAAGGAGTTTGTATTATACTCCAACCATGAGGCCCTTCGTTTTATTAATGCCCAAAAGAGACTTAACGGTAGACATGCATGCTAAGTGGGTTTCTTACTTGCAACTATATGAATTTATGATCCACCATAAGTCCAACACTATGAATAAGATGCGGATGCACTTAGTTGAAAACTTTATCTTCTAAAGACAATGTCTTTTGAAGTTATTGGGTTTGATCTATTACTAAAAATTATGATATTGACTCATATTTTGGTAAGATTTGAGAAGAGTGAAAAAGTGAAAAGAATGATAATTTTACTATTGTAAACAACTATCTTTTCAAAGGAAATCAACTTTGCATTCTTCAAGGGTACCTAAGGGGATAAATTATTTCTAAGCTACATGGTGGTGTCTTAAGAGGACACTTCGGTATGGATAAGACCATAGCTTTGGTCCATGACTGTTACTTTGGCCTAAATTAAACTTCGATGTAGAATAACATGTTCAAAATTATATGGTGTGCCAAAAGGCTAAGGTTGGAAAACAAAATTATGAGCTATACCAACCCTTACCTATTCCCAATCATCATTGGGAAGATATTAGCATGAAATTTATTCTTGGATTACCGAAAACTCAACATGGCTTTGACTTAAATTTTGTTGTTGTTGATAGGTTCTAAAAATTATCACATTTCATTCAATGTAAAAATACGTTCAATGCTTTACGTGTTGCCAACCTCTTCTTCAAAGAAATTGTTTGGTTTCATGGTGTGCCAAGAACCATTACTTCAGATTGTGACACAAGGTTTATGAGCCACTTTTGGCTTACTTTGTGGAAACTCATAGGCACTCAACTTCAATTCTCAAGTACGTACTATCCACAAACCAACGGATAAACCAAACTTGTGAACCGGTCTCTTGGAAATCTTCTTTGGTTCCTTGCGAGTGACCATCTAAAGCAACTGAATTTTATTTTACCATAAGCCGAGATCACATACAACAATTCTAAGTGTCATTCTACTCAAAAGACCCCATTTGAAGTTGTTTATGGGAGGAATCTAAGTTATGTCTTAGATCAGGTATTTATTCCCAATATGGGGAAAATTAGCATGAAAGCAAAAAAAATTGTTAATCACCTCAAAAAGGTACAAGAGAAAGTGAAAGCCCAAATTCAACATACCAACAACCGCTACAAAGAAGCTTATAATTCTCAACGTTGGCTAGTCAAATTTAAAGAAGAAGATTTAGTGATGACCTATTTAAGGAGAAAGAGATTTCCAAATGGTACTTATCACAAACTGGAGACCAAGAAGATTGTACCATGTCATATTCTTAAGAAAACTAGACCAAATGTATACAGGCTTGAATCACCCGACAATATGGGATCGAATTAGTCTCGTTTTTAATATTGCTTGTCTTTATTAGTATCATGGTGATTCGAGCTAACCCATGATAAGTGTTGGCGATTTGGAGGTACCATTACCAACCACTTTACCCAAAATTTTAAATGTACTTGATTCACAATTAGTTACTACTAAAGGAGGCACTTATACACAATATCTAGTTCAGTGGAAAAATAAACGTAAGTAAAAGGATACTTGGATTGGTGAACAGGAGTTAAGGAAGCTTAGCAAATGCATTTAGGAAAGCTTCACAGGGTCAAACTCGATGATGAGTTCTTTTCAAGCGGAGGAGGATGATGCTGGTGAGAAGCACCAGATCACCAATACTCCTCCAACATCACATATGAAAAATGTGAAAGTAATTAATGAGAAACCATAACTAGTGATTCTACATTCTCTCTATATAATGGCTAGTTTTGCTTTCTATAAATATGATATATGCTTGATGGAAATGTACCTTAGAGATATGTAGTTTTGTATTATGGAAGGGCTGTAAGTCTCATGTTGAGTTGAGAGGTCCTCTTGTTGGTGAATGAGTCTCAACCTTGGGTTAAAGAGTCTCCAATTAGATCATTATCTTCATTGTGTTTGGTTGTAATCATCCGTCCATCAATCCAATACAATAATTTTATTCATTTTCCCTTTTTTTTTCTTAATTTTTTTCCTTAATTTCGAATATTCAAGTTGGATCACTTATGAGGCACTCTGGTTTTAGGATATGTTTTTAATGAAAACTCGTTTTAATCTATTTTCCATTGTTTTTACTATGATTTTGTATATGGAATTGTAGAACCCGATGGTATGGAATTGAGATATTGAATCATTGTTGGTAGAAGTCAGCTAGGAAGTTGTTTGGATTAGGATGCTTCAACTTGCCAAGTTTGAAGATAAGGTATTTTTTTTTAATTATTTAATTATTTATTTACTTATAAAAGGGGCTCTAACATATCTTTGCTTCAAACGAGATTTGGGTGGATATATTTTTGGATATTTGGTTTATATTATTAGAGGATATGGATGGGAGGATGATACTATCCATTAAGTTAAGGAGATACATTATTGAATGTTATTTGATGCTACTGGTGCCACGTCATTTTTGAATGATTATGGTCAAAGAAAGTTTTGGTTGAATCTTTGGAAAGAAAAACAAGTTCCCTCAAAGTAATTGTGTTTATTTAGAGATGTATAAGTGGAGCATTGCATTTGAGAAGCAAGATTGCTAAAATAATAACAGGAGGTGACCCAATTTGTCCATTATGTGGAAAAGAAAGTGAAACAACTAACCATTTTTTCTTTGGCTATAAGGTGGCTCATTTGGTATGGTTTGGATCTATTCTAGGTCTTAGAGTTTGGGAATGCAACGGATCTTTCCAAGATTGAATTAGAGACTGGTTAGTGCCTTCAATATCACATAAGATGGTAATTACGATAAGCCTTGATATTATGGTGCATTTGGAAGGCCAAAAATAAAGTTCTATTTTAGCATAAACTAATCTCCGTAGAAGGAATAATTTCTTATGCAAATTAGTTAATTTCAACATACATGGAGCAAAAAATTACAGGTGACAACTCCACCATCAATGAGCAACAAACAAGAATACATATCCAGCATCACTAGAGACCCCCACCATTAGACTCTCTAAAAATCAATGTAGATGGAGCAACATGTATGAAATATTCATATGCAGCAATTGTAAGAGATCACAATGGTTACGTCATCCAAAGGAAAACACAAGTATTGTCACCATGTACCTCGGAAGAAGCAAAAACAACAATGGTTTACTTAGGGCTCAGACTGGCTCATGACTTTCCAGGAGTTCCATTTCAGATTGAAGGTGATAACGGTGTTATTGTATATTTCCTCATCAACAAACAGGCTCATATCCCGTGGAAGATTCAGAACGTTATTTTGGATTGTCGTAGTGTACCACTCCTCCTCCCTCATTAATTTGATGATTGCTTCCAATTCCTCAGAAGTCTCATACAAAAAAGTGGTCGAAGTGTTCAAATGAAATTTGTTTGTCCTTCCATGTCCCCACATCACAGGTTGATACATGATGATTTTTTGAATTTGTTGCTTGTTTTAAATAGGGAGCAAATGTTCATTTGAACACTTTTTTTTTTCTTGCTGTTTTAACCTACATGCCCCATTTTTATGGATACTTATTTTTTTCATTTGCAAAATGTTTTTACAGTTTTAATCCCATACATCCCACCCTTTGTGTGTGGGAACATGGGGGGACAGACAAATTGGGTGTAGGAGATCCTTCCCCTTTTTGGTTTTAGTTGGTAAGATCCTTCCCAGTTTTGATGCTAATGCATCATAAAATGCCCGCAAAACAACTCTCTTGATTATGTGTAGGGCTGATAAAAAACTACAAGAGGTGATTGTGTAGATTACCCACGAAATGCCGGTAATCAACTGTGTGCTTTGGTGGACTGTTTGTTTCAACTCTCAATTGCCTTCCTGTAACAATTTTAACTTCCATGCAGTCTGCAAAACAATTGGGCTTTGCATAGGAAGATTTGGGTAGAGACTTGAAGAGTCCAAAATCCGATTTCTGTACTGAGATTATTAGTAGTTTGTACAGTGTGAATTACCAAGGATGATCAGCTTCCACATTTAAAAACCAAGGCTTCTTTACATTTTCTTTTAGAAAAAACAGGATGGACAGATCAAAGACTAATATTTTTTTGCAGTGACCAACCGTTAAATTTTTTTTCCTGGCTTAAGTTTGTTGCTTGAGAACCCAGAACCACCATGAGATTGGCCACCATAACAAAGCTACTCAAACTAAGCCGTCCACATCTTTTCCTAATAGAGAATTGCTCAGACATGAAAGAACTGATGAAGTTTCATTCCCAGTTCATCACAAATGGCCTTTCCAATGAAACCATCTTTCTTAGCTCCCTTCTTTCCTTCTCTGCAATTTCTGCTGGTGGGGACTTGGGTTATGCTCGATTAATTTTCAATCAACTAGATTCACCCAACGTGTTCATGTTCAATACCATGATTAGAGGCTATGCTTGGAGTGCTACTCCTCGGGAAGCCATCTCTCTTTACGTTCATATGCTCCGTTCTGGGTTGTTTCCAAATAAGTTCACTTTTCCATTTGTGATCAAAGCCTTGTCAAGGATTACTGACTTAACAAATGGAAAAGCCATCCATAGTTCAATAATTAAGCTTGGGTATAGTTCAGATGTTTATGTTTCAAATTCCCTCATGCATATGTATGAGACTTTTGAGGAATCGGAAGCAATCATCAAACTGTTCGATGAAATCTCTGAACCAGATGTAGTCTCATGGAATGTTGTTATTGATAGTTTTGCTCATTGTGGTTGCCTTGATGAGGCCTTAGTTGCATTTGGTGAGATGTGTTGTTCTGGAGTTGAACCCAATGCAGTTACGGTTCTTGGCCTTCTCTCTGCCTGCTCCAAATGGGGAGATATTTATCTTGGAAAGTTGATTCATTTATACGTAATAAAAAATGATTTGCAGATTAGCCTAAATCTTGGAAATGGTTTACTTGATATGTATACAAAATTTGGAGATTTGGACTCTGCCAAGAGATTGTTCAATAGGATGCCTGTGAAAACAGTTTTCTCCTGGACCTCCATGATTGATGGTCTTGTACGAATTGGGGAGGTAGAAAGTGCACGTTTGTTATTTAATCAGATGCCTTGTAGGGACACAACTTCTTGGAATGTGATGCTCAATGGGTTTATAATGGCAGGGGACTTGAATTCTGCTGATCGGCACTTTGAAGCAATTCCTGAGAGGGATTTGGTTTCTTGGAACAGTATTATTGTTGGATATGCTCAAAACAAAAGATATTTGAAAGCATTGCACTTTTATAGAGAAATGCGAGTTTCAGGAATAAACCCCGATCAAGTAACACTTGTAAGCTTGTTGTCTGTCTGTGGGTATATGGGTGCTCTGGACCATGGTGAGGTGATTCACACTTACATGGAGAAACAGAATGTTAAGGAGGAAGAGGTTGAGGTAGCCCTGATGGATATGTACTGCAAGTCTGGAGCTCCTCAGAAAGCTCTAAGATTCTTTCATGGAATGTTTAGAAAGTCTGTTTTGGCTTGGACTGCCATGATTGTTGGATTAGCCATGAACAGTCTTGCCAATGATGCTTTGGAATTCTTCTCTCGAATGCAGATTGCCGGAATAAAACCAAATGAGATCACATTCATTGGAGTTCTATGTGCCTGTAGTTATGCCGGTTTAGTTGACGAAGGTCGATGGTTCTTCAATGCAATGAACCAAGTGTATGGTATCCAACCAAGATCTGAGCATTATGGGTGCATGGTTGACCTTCTTGGCCGTGCGGGACTATTGAACGAAGCAGAGATCTTAATTCAAAGCATGCCCATAAAATCTGACGCTGGTGTCTGGGGAGCCCTACTTGGTGCATGTAAGATTCATGGTGAAGTCAACTTGGCAAGAAAGGTGGCAAAAATCCTCACTGAAATGGACCCACATCATTCAGGGCGTTATGTTCTTCTCTCTAACATTTATGCTGCCCAGAAGAGATGGCATGATGTAGAAAGGGTGAGAGAGACCATGAAAGCTCGTGGAGTACAGAAGATGCCTGGTTTCAGCTTGATTGAGCTTCAAGGTGAGATGCACCAATTTTTTGCAGGTGACACATCACACCCTGATACCCAAGAGATCTACTTCACATGGGAAGAGATCAGTAAGAGATTGAAGGATGCAGGATACAAACCAGACCCAGCTCAAGTATTATTCGACATAGATGATGAAGAGAAGGAGCACGCCATCTCCTATCATAGTGAAAAGTTGGCCATTGCTTTTGGGATCTTGAAGGCAGGTCCCACATCTACTATCAGAGTCGTGACAAACCTTCGTGTATGCAGTGATTGTCATTCTGCTGCAAAGTCGATCTCAAAGGTGTTTCACCGTGAAATTATAATTAGAGATCGGAATCGGTTTCACCATTTTAGAGGGGGTGTATGTTCCTGCATGACTCACTGGTGAAAGCAGCAGAGGGGCAAACGGTAAACAGGAAATTTGAGCATACATCCTTGTCAGAAATACATATAATTTTAACTGGAAGCTTGTTACCTCTCAGATTGATAAAGAGTATTTTTACTGTCGGGATTATAGATTGCATGCTAAAACATTGATTCTTGGTACACAGGGTCTAGAATCCTCGCTGTAGGGTCTTGATCTGTCCTGTCAATCTGCCGGAATAGTACTGTTTCACAAGAAAATGCTTCTGGATTATGGAAAAGAATAGATGATCAGAAGACCAGGGATTTTCTTAATCTATAACACAAGGTTGGTAGATCAGTAATTCTTTTCCCGTGTTCAGCAAAGTTTAAATGAGATTAAAAAAATCATTTTATGTGACCTTGTTTTAGTTGGTCTCCATGACAGGGTACGAATTCAAACAATCTTCAAAGCCAAGTTTCGGCATCAGAATAGATTCAGCTCATCAAGAAAGACCTCAGTCTTATTAGATGAGGATCACAACCAAATTTATGATGGAAGCTTCATTCACCTGTATTGGTAATCCTTCTGTATACTATTTCTTCTTATATGCAGCTGAGTTCTTTAGATTTATCCTGTCACCTTGAGAAGATTAAAGTCTAATTAGAACTTATTAATTATTATTTTATGATCACACAAGAACAGTTACTAACCAGAAACCTTCCATTAGGTCAATCATATAGCTTAGATACATTTTAATTGCAGGCCCATGTGATTTCTTATGTAGAACCCATTGGTTGTACCGTATTCATTAAAAAAAATGTTGTAATGTGGTGATTTGTCCTTATTTAATTTTTTCCCAACAACAATTTTCTAAAGCTATGCAAACATTTTAATGCAACTTTTCTTATACCACAGCTCCTTCAGCAAGCACCAAACCAAACAGTATAATTCACTCAGCAGCTTTGTAATAGTAACTGCAACAGCAACTTTTGGGACACAACCGTAATAACAACTGCAACCTCAGCTTTCACACAGCCATCCAAATGCCCCCTTAATCAGTAGGTTAGATGATAAAAACATGTGACCTCATCATATCCTCCCATATCAGATTGTGGGTCTTTGAATCTGGTTATCAGTGGTCCATACAAGAACATGACACATTCTTAGGATGTTGGAACTAGATTGTATCCCTCACTATCATTTTTCAGAATTCTTAGAGGGTAGCTTAAATGCTGAGTAGCAGTTTCCACTTTTCATATCATCAGTCGTGCGTCTTCAAATCCAGTCACCAATAGTCCATACAAGAGCAGGAGCCATTCTTAAAATGGTGGAACCTGATTGTATCCCTCACTACAATTTCTCGAGTGAATATCTTAGAGAGGAGCTTAAATGCTGAGTGGCAGTCTCCACAGATCCGGAGGTTCTTCACTATACGTATAATCACCTCAGGACTTAAATTGATCAACCCAAATGCTACAGCCAACTTCTCACTATGATAAGAGACAATGGTTTCTTTCTCCTCCTCATCTATATCAAACGATACATGAGCTGTATTGGGGACATACCCAGCTGATTTCAGTCGCCTGGTCATATCCTCAAGCATTAACTCGATCTCTTTGGCATGTGGGTGTGATCTGTCACTTGCCAAAAACTGGTGTATAGTACCATTCAACTCTATATAGCTCCACCCTGGTGGTTTCCTGATGCCCCTATCATCCATCAGTCCCCTCACTCTTCCTGCTTCTTCCCATTGGTTTACATCAGCAAAAATATTAGATAACAGAATATAACGGCCTCCATGATCGGGGTCCAATTCGAAGAGTTTCTTCCCTGCAATCTCACCAATTTCAACATTTCCATAAACTCTGCAAGCACCCAATAAAGCTCTCCATATTACAGTGTTTGCCTCAAATGGCATTTTTTGAATAAAGTTGTAAGCCTCTTTCAAATGCCCGCTTCGCCCAAGGAGATCAACCATGCAACCGTAGTGTTCAGTTTGTGGTTTAATTCCATACTTTTCAGACATGGATCCAAATAACTTCTTACCCTCTTCAATCAGACCCCCGTGGCTACAAGCACATAAAAGTCCAACGAAAGTAATCTCATCTGGTCTCAAACCTGCCAATTCCATTTCTTCAAGGATGGCAATGGCAGCCTTACCATACCCATGTTGAGCAAGACCACAGATCATGGAATTGAAGAGGAAGGTAGTCTTTGATTTCTCTCGAATCCTGTGGAAAATATCAAGTGCTGTCTCTATGCTTCCACATTTCGCATACATGTCTATAATAGCTGTACTAAGAAAAACATTATGACTAAACAACCCATTTTCTATGTATTGGTGATGAATCCTCCTGCCAGTATCAAAAGCACCCAATCGAGCACAGGCGGAAAGAACAGCAACCATGGTGACTTCATCCGGCTTTAAGCCCACATGCTCCATTTCTACAAAAAGTTCCAATGCTTTGAGATACAGCCCTGTTTGACAGTAGCCACTGATCATGGCTGTCCAAGAAACCAAATCTCTTTCGTATACTTGCTCAAAGAGTTGATGGGCAACCTCAATTTCTCCACATCTGGCATAGCCCAGTACCATAGAACTCCAAGCCGCAGTACTTTTACTTGTTCCCACTGTACCAAACACACGTTCAGCCATATCCATCATCCCACATTTTGCATACATATCAATGAGAGCATTGCTCAACAAAGCATTAGAATCATACAAAGTCGAATTCTTATGCACAAAGCAATGAATCTGCTTCCCAGTCTTTGGATCATTCAACACAGAACAAGCAGACAACAGAGCAACAAAGGTGAACTCATCAGACTCGATACCTGAAACCTGCATCTCTTCAAAGAGATGCAAAGCTTGGACAGGTTGACCACCACGAGCATACCCATTGATCATTGTATTAAATGAAACAAGATCTCTATCAGGACTTTTACCGAATAGGTATCGGGCACAATCTAAGTCTCTAAAAGTTGAATACATATGAATGAGAGAATTAGTAATAAAGAGATCCGATTCGAACCCATTCTTTATTACATGAGAATGAATCTCCCGCCCGTAATCGACAGTAGGCAGCCTTGCACAAGAATTAAGTAAAAAGGGGAATGTGAAGTTGTTAGGAGAGACGATGCCTTTGGCGATCATAGACTTGTAGAGAAGGACAGCTTCCTGTGGGGATTCACTGCGAGAGTAACCCCTGATCATGGTGTTCCAAATGAATAAGTTAGGTCGACTGATTTGTGAGAAGAGAAGCCGAGAATGGTCGAGAGCGTCCCGCGAACCCAAGAGGGAGAAGAAGGAGATGAGTCTGCTCAGAGAAAAAAGGTGGCCGTTGAGGCCATTGAGGATGATCTGGGCGTGGATTTGAAGTGCTTGTTTTATGGATTTGCATGATTCTAAGAGAGAGATTGGAGCTGGGTTTTCAAGGAGAAGCCTTTTCCCGGGAAGCATCAGCTTTTCCTGTTCAGTGAAGTGTTCATTAGGAGGGAAATATTGACGGCGGAGAAGTTACTCCGCTCTTGGTGTTGGACGGCTATGATCATCCCAACAAATTGAGCATTTGTGCAGGAATTTTTGGCGGGAAGAAGCTATAAACCCGCAACCCTAATTCTATCCTCCAAAAATCCCAACTTTGCGAAGCGTAGGGTGAGGGTTGCGAAAGAAGCAGAGCCAAAATCTAAAACCCTAAAAGAAGAAAATGGAAGGCGAGGAACCTTCAATGGTAATCTGCACGGTAGTAGCCATGGATCCAACTAGCTTCAGCTACAAAGTCTGCTCTTTATGCGAGAGGACACTTCCCGATAACCACAGCCCTTCACTCTGCAAATTCTGCGATTTCAAGGCCTTCAATCCAGGCTCCTCTGGTTCCAAACGCCTCTATCGCGTTCTCGTTAAGTAAATCCGTTTCTTGAGTTCTCTTCAACATATTACCATTTTAACAAGGATCGAAGAAACCCTTCCGCTCTTGTTTCATAGATGGATGCCCATTTTGCAGATGTCCGTCGCTACGGAAGATAAAGTTTTTGTGGTGATATGCTTCGATAGGGCCGCTCGAGTTCTGTTCGGGTGCTCTGCTGATGAATTCTTCGACTTCGGCAAGCTTAACCCATTTGCAGGTACTCATCCAAAGTGATATTAATGACTGATTTTTCCCACATTTTTTTGGAAGATGGCTTAAATTTGTCTCATAATTCTGTGTTTGTGGTTGTAGTTGTGACTGCCGGTAAGGTATTAGAGGGAGAGATGTTTAGAATGACGTTATCCAAGCCAAAGAACGGCAATGCACAGCACCTCCGTGCCGTTTCTGTTGTTCCTTTGCGTTCTGACTTTTGCCCAGCAATCGAGACCTTGAAGAAGCTTTATGGAGCTGGAGCTGGTTCATCTTGACTGTGTAGTTTGGATGGTCTTTATGTTTTATTTTTTGGATTCAATCCAGGTTACCTCATCCCCTAGTAGTTTGTTTTTGGAATGGTGATCCACTAGCACTCTTACCTACTGCTTTCAGATGTGAGACTTTATTGAAAGACTGTTCCGGTGTCTCACTCAGGTTTTATTAAAATCTTTTTCAATGGATGTTTGAAGGGTAGTAGTTAATTACACCCCATAAATTTCTGAATTTACTTTAATTTTTCTTTTTTGTTTTGTTTTTGTTTTTATACCTTTTCCCCAATTTTTTTTTTTACCTAAAATACCTCTACCCTTCTCTTAAACCCCACCCCTTTCTGACACCGGTAACGTTGGTCCCTTCGCAACAACCCAGAATCCAATAATATATTTTTTTTACGTGTTCAGTTGCTATTACCGAGCAAGGCAACTCCTGCTCGGCTAACCCAGCCGAGTAGGGCCTACCCTGTTCGGCCAGCGCAATTGAATAGATTAATGCTCTACCCTGTTCTAGCCTGCTCGGTTGGGTTGGCCAAACGGGGTAGACCCTGCTTGACTAGACTGGCTGAGTAGGGGTTGCCTTACTCGACAATAACAGTAAGAACAAAAGAAAAAAAAAAAAAGACAAGAAATAGAAAAGGAGGAAGAGAGAGAGAGAGAGAGGAGGGAGGGGGTGCGGGAAAAAGGGAGAGAGGGGGGAGTGTGGGAGAGGGAGAGAGAGAGAGAGAGGAGGGGTGCCACAGGGGAGAGGGAGAGAGAGGAGGGTTGCCAGAGGGAAGAGAGGGAGAGGGAGACATAGGGGGAGTGCGGGAGAGGGAAAGAGAGAAAGAGAGGGGAGTGAGAGAGAGAAGAAGGGGTGTTGACGGGGTCGCTACAATTGCCGGAGAGGTGTTGCAGCTGCTGGAGTGGTTGCCAGAGGTGTCAGAGGGAGGAGTGCTTTGGGTAGGAGAGGGATGAGGAGAAGGGTATAAAAGAAAAAAAAATGAGGAAAGTTCAGCAAATTTTGAGGTGCGACTAACAGTACCCTATTTGAATTGAACTCAGAACAGGTTAAGTGGGATGCTTTTAGTGATTGAAAGAGAGATAATTATGAATCTGAAATGCTTTTTAGTCCAAAACATTGTAAATATGATCTTGCATATTTATGATCTACAAGAGTTTGGGACCTGGGAGGTTGAAAGATTATATGAATTTGAAAAGGCATTATTCCATCCCTTTGTGGTTTTTTCAATTCCCTTGCACAAATTTGGATGGGATCAAGATCTAATAGTTGAACTATTGACATTTTTTTCATAGAACTTTTGATAGTCTATGTTAGCATTACATGGGAAGTGATATGGGGCAACTGCAAAGCTAAACTGTCACCACCACCCTTCTTTTGACAAGATGTTTTCAGGTGCCTATTAGTTCAGTGCACAGCTATTCGAAGTTCAGAATGCAACCTACGCATGTAAATGCTGCTGCGAGTTGTATCTGAAATGAGTGAGGGTATTCATGACCAAGTTTGAGCTGCGATGAACCCGAATCAAATAACTAAGGCTAGGTACATTGTCCAGGCGATAAGCTATGGTTTAGGCCTAAGCTTATTTCATATCCCAAGCCTGAACTCAGATCATTAATTTAACAGGACCTAGGATTAACCTCAGATCAACCCAGCTTACTGGGCCTCTTACTGCAGGTTAAGAACTCGTCTCATTGCAACGTGAGTCTAAAAGTGAGTCCGGCCAACCCAACAGATTAGCAGCACTCGGCATCCAGTGGCCTCACCGAAATCAGATTCCATCTTCATACCAATTACAGGAACTCTAACAGTCCAGACCAACTGCCCAGACTCCAGTTAGCTATAAGGACAGCTTCGGCTGGTTAAGGTGCAAGGCATAAATCTCTCTTAAGAGCATAGATAGAAATATCACCACGAAATAAATCCAACCACACTTTCATTATATGTATGATTTTGCTTTTAACATTCTGTCAACAACTCACCCAAGAAACCGCAGTGTGTGTTGTGCGTGTGTATGTAAATATTGACAAGCACCTTGAACCATAAAGATTTAAAGCAACCCCAAGAAACCCTCACTCAAAACCATATATTAGAAATGCTGACAGTGAGGCAGCTAGCATGGTTGGGCTATCACATGTCAACCACCGCATCTTCTAGTTCCACAGTCGCTTCAGCAAGTTTACTCTGAGTCCACCTCTTCAGCATCTCCAATGCAGCTTTGGGCTGATCCATTGGGACCATGTGCCCGGCATTGTGGACCTGTTTATTGTTACATACAACCACTGCAAAGTCAGTATAAACTATAAAGAATACGGTTGACAAAAATAACCCATTGATGGGTCAGATTTTCGACTAAGAATGAGAGAAAAAGAGAGGAGGGACCTTGAGGAAACTGAGAGGCCCATGGTTCTTCAATAGTCCAGCTTCTGCACCATTTACCACAAATGGAATGGTGGGGGCTGTCACAAACTCTTTCTGACCAGACCATTCCATGGCATGAACCCACCTCGAGTTCCCTGCCCAATAGAAATGCACGGATACAGGTAAGTACATGGTTTCTATTTGAATAATGAGTGCAACAATTCAAGAAGAATGATTTACTAAATTAATTCTCAGAAATTTACCAAGCCAGTTGCATATGAGATCATACTCCCCGGCATATACAAGCAACTTGACTCCGTCCTCGAGAAGAACAGGGATACCAACTTCCAGATTCCTCATCCAGTCCATCAGCATGGCCTGGTAAACAGTAGGGCTGCATGAAATGAATTCTATGTCCCCGACTCCAAGAGAATCCCTAACAGATTTCTGGTTCAGAAATTTCTCCATGTTTGAGAAATCATAGCAGAGACTCCCCTCACACTTCTTTCTGATATCATAGTACTGCAGAATGAAGATATAATAAAATGCTTAATTAAGAAATGTTATCGTTTCTTTAACACCAAATCTACTCCAGTGAGAGAGAATACATGTGCTTACGTTAGTATCACCAGCAAGCTTCATGATATTATTAAATATGTTGTTGCAAACAACATATGATGCCATGCATGCGGCTTCACCGTCAGTTCCTGAAACAGAAGTAGCAGTATTAAACCAAGGAGGATGGCTCTTGGCAGCAGTAGCCCACCAAACGGTAGCAGCTCCTATGTTTATAAATAGATAAAAAATAATCACCCCCTTTATGTTCCTTCAAACCAACAACCAATATAGGCCTTTTAAACCAGACAACTATAAGCAGGGAATATGGAAAGGGAGTCTCAGAAATAAGAAAAAATACCGCAAAGCTTTATTGCCAGTTCACACGCTGGAAGCATTTTGTTAATACTCTTGTAGTCAGAATCTTTAATTATTCCCATGTCCAATGCATAATCTGTGTATGCTTTGTACTGGATTGCTGGATCAGTAAGTCCATTACCAATGGCAAATCCCTGTTCAACCATTTTCCAGATGTAAGTCCAAGGAAGCAAACTTAAGTGACCAAATATCTCTAGATCAAGCTAAATTTGAGGACACACCTTCAGGTTTATATGAATCCCTTCTTTAGCTTTGTTTCCCTGGTGAACTCGAGCGGCAAAAGCAGGAATATAGTGCCCAGCATATGATTCTCCAGTGATGTAGAAGTCATTCTTCACATACTGAGGATGCTCAGCAAAAAATGCCTAACATCATATGCAAAAAGCTCATAGAGTCAAGCTCAGATTCTAAGTTTCATAAACTCCGATCATCCAATTAGCTTTCCTTCAACTATCTAGTTGTTCGTTTTTTTTTTTTCTTTCTTATTTATTTATTTTTTTGAGAGGGGGGTAGGGGAAGTTGGAGCTCCAAGTAGTATAAAGAAGTGCAACAATAGAATTTTGCCATTTCAACAAATAACAGGCTCTGAAGAGGTTATTTTGCCAGAAGCACTGGTGAAGGTCAAAATACGGCCTAAAGAAAAGTGATGAAAATAAGACTTTTCATTTTCCTAAAAATTAAATA